>JAQISU010000064.1:4360000-4627500 GCA_029339505.1 Unio delphinus
AGCACATAGACCATGTTTCACCAAATAACGGCACTCTTATTTTCAAATACTATAATCCTGTATTTTTAACAGGTGCACACGAGAAGAGATTTATTTTAGAAGAAATACAAGGCGTAAGTAATATGGTGAAATGTACGTTCGCATTTTGCAAACTCCTATTTTGGGTTAGTAGGTATAATATGAAATGTGTCTAAATAGGTATGCTAGGCCAATTTATCTTTAACACAGTGGTATTCTTAAAACAATTTAACAATGAGTGAAAATATAAAATGGCAAAACTCCAAAATACAAAAATATGTAAATACAGGGTTGTTTGAGAAAACATAACTAATTGTCAGAAATATTGCATTTTTAACATACAAATCGTATTTCGGTCCTTAAAGATGGTTTGTGTTGTGTACAAGTAATGATGAATTATGTATGGTCACATCGGTTTGTGATGTATAACAAGAATATATATATATATATATATATATATATATATATATATATATATATATATATATATATATACCTTTTCAGATTGCATTCATTGATCATAGCATATGTGTAATGTTACAGCTCTTTGGTCTTTAAGTAACAGAAAGAGGCTCTGTGAATCTTAACAAATAATTTAATCCCTATGTTTATAAAACGAACATTTAAGATGATTTAAATTCAAAACAAACTTAAAAGTTCTATCAAACGCATTTAAAAGAAACAATATTCCAAATGAAGTTCAGATCTTGAATGTATTGATGTACCAATAGCCTTGAATGTACTGAAGTGCCAAGAGTATTGCTGTATCACGAAGACATTATCATAACTCCTTTGGAATGTAGTACTGTCTAAATAGCCATATGAGATAAATTGTTCCTTTTAAATTAAATTTAAATACAACATTAAATACTTCAGCGATCTTGGGACATCGAACTACAGCAATTCCACGAAATAAATACCAAGACGTATCTTTGCTGTTTTGTATCTAAACCATCTTATAGAGAATTGTTACCCTTCTTCAGTTCAACACCTTCAGCGACCGAACACAGAACATGCAGAGAAATAACTGGTAAACCACTGAGAGCGAAATAGTGACAAGACGCAAGAAAAAATGAAAGACTTTATGTATAAAATGTCTGCAAATGTTAGAGCTGCAAAAGTCTTGAATCATTATCAGGTCTTGTAATTAAAAGTGCGACATCGTTGCTTGGAAAATGTATTATGGCAGGAAACGTGGATAAGTCATACATTTAAACTGTATGGGTACATGACATATTCTGTTATGAGATGCTGCATTCTAGTTTTTCCATATAAGTCTTATCTGCACCAGATGAAAAATTTTATAACATTCATATATTTATATTTCAATTCGACATTAAGAAAAATAGACAGTTCAAAAAATAAAGCATGCCAAATGAAAATAGCTTCATGTTTTGCTGAAGCAGAACTACACACCATTTTTTGAACGCCAATTGGTACTGTTTGCTTTGTTGTATTTTGAGAAGGAGCTGCAGGGTAAATGTATTAGATCAAATTCTTCAAGATCCATTTACTAATTTTGCTAGCATTCTTGAATGATTCCATGTGTATTTATTTAACCCAAAACTTTACTGAAATAAAGCTAGTGCTATTTTAAACAATCTCTTTGCTGGCTCTTATGTACCTTAGTTTTTTATCTACTGGAGACATTCTTTGCTGTTACGGATGAAAAGGAATACATATAGTAACGTAATCTATGTCTAAGTCTTCTACAGCGTTACCTTCGGGTTTCTTTACAAACATGTATTGATGATGTACTAATTATATTCAGTGTCGTGTCGGATGCGATGTGTCGCCTCTGTGCTTGTAAAATTCTACTTCTAACCAATTTTACTACTGCTAATTTTACTAATTGCGGTACATGTGTCTTAATTACTTATTTAATTAATCATGTAATGATTTGTCTGTATATTCTCCTCATTGTTCCATGTAATCTCTGTCAGCGTCTCTCCATTATGCCGTATACACGAATCTGCATGACCTACAACAAACAATTATATGCTATGTTATATTCCGATTGCAAGTTATACAAGGCGAAATTAATGTTACAAATAAGCTTACTTATGATTCATGTCAATGTGTATCTATCCTATAATATTATCTGCTAACAAGTGTACAATAGTGCAGTGATTGCGTGTCAAGTCATGTTTGCTTTTGCCTGTAATACATAACACCATGTCAACTGAAGAAACAAATATTATTGACGAAGATACCACGCCACATTAAGCACTGCTTTTGCTGTTACTCGCATTATACTTTTTTAAACGGCTCTTGAGGTTTTCATATGAATCTCAATCTACAATGGATGTTAAGGAAATTTCAAGGATATCATTGCAGTGTTTATTGCCCAATTTACAATTGATTAGAAATAAGTAGCCGTCACTAGTCAAATTAATAGCATCTGTAAACAAGATGTTCATAAAGGTAACATAAATTATGTGACACGTTAGCTTGAACGATTTGATCAACGTGAGTAAACAATACAAATGTGTGTGTGTGTGTGTGTGTGTGTGTGTGTGTGTGTGTGTGATTTGGATTTTTAACGTAGCTTTAACAATGTTTCAGTGATATCGCTACGATGTCGGCAGTGTGGCAGTTTATAGTCATGTCTAGCATTGGGGCATCATGCCAGACGTGTAGCATGATGTCTCATCTCACCCAGTCACATTATTCTGACACCAGGCCGACCAGTCATTATAACACTAACCTCCTAATGCTGAGCGCCAAGCGAGGCAGCTGTTAGTACCATTTTTTTAAGTCTGTGGTATGACTCGGCCGGGGATCGAACCCACGACATCCCGCATCCGAGGCGTACAAAGGCATGAAAAATACAAAAGAGGTAAATAAAGAATTTAAATTTGCACAGACAAAAATTGAATAGTTTCAGCTGGTGTAGATATTTCAACAGCTGTATTGTCTTTGTCCGAAAGAAGCCGTTATTATAGTTGACTATAACTATAAACAATCATAGAATCTAAACATCACTTATGTCCAACGTATTACCTTAGCACCCAATTTGTAGACATAATTAATAGTTGCTTAGTGTTTATCACAGCTTCATTAATAAATATTTTATGAAAAATATAGTCGAAAGTTTTCAAGACTTACTTTTTTAACGGGGCTAAAATTACTAACTTTGGCTGGCATGTGTGGTAAAGGAATCCGCCACCATTGGGTCACCATTCCCACGCTTTGTTAACTAATCCAACTCAGTTCCACAACAAACACAAGATAGGAAAGGTAAAAGAAAATCAAAGGCTTAAATATAACATCAGTATCACCATGTGTATGATAAAGGCAAACGTGAAGTTCTGCAAAACTGAAACACATCTCGGTCACGAGGTGATTTACTGCAGAGAAATCTTATATGAAGAAATAAAACAAATCGAAATTTTCTATTTCATTTTCAGGGCTATGTTTTGAATTTCAACCCGTTCTGGCACAGCTATTCTGCTGCGAGTACCAGCAATGGAAACAACAACAACGGACCAAATGAGAACAAGTTAAATACAGACAGCACTGGCCCAACTGTACATGAAACTCCTTTTCAAGACTGTGGAATGTACGAAGAATACAATGGTAACCTACCACCTTTTCAGCCAACTTCATACATACATACATACATACATACATACATACATACATACATACATACATACATACATACATACATACATACATACATACACACACACACACACACACACACACACATACACATACATACATACATACATACATACATACATACATACATACATACATACATGTGAATAATGAGAGTTGGTACTCGAAATAGTACAACAGGTCACAACCGTTTTACTATTACGTATTCTGAATTGTCTAACAAATATTTCACTACACCTGAGCAGAATGTCACAATTTTCATCGATATTAGATTTAAAGGAGAATCCAACGTTATTAGTTTTAAACTGCATTTAGAACTTTGTGTTACAAAATTCATTAATTGGAACGATTTTAAGTATATCTTGTACATGTGTTGGACTAATACAAATGTTCTTTACACTACATAAGTAAAGTAATGTACCTATCTGGAGATATAATTGATAAGTATAACTTGTTTTCTAATGCCGTTTTTTTTTGTTCCAGACCTAATTAGTTTAAAACATGCTCAAGAATGTCACACCATTGACTATGGTACTGATTTTCTCTCTCTCTCTCTCTCTCTCTCTCTCTCTCTCTCTCTCTCTCTCTCTCTCTCTCTCTCTCTCTCTCTCTCTCTCACACACACACAGAAGTGGTGAATCTGAACTTACCTTGACGTACTTGCGAATAGAATGGTGTAGGGTCCGAATGTTGCCCAGAACGGGGTGTATAGGCCGCAGTAGGAACACACATTAGAGCGATTGCCGCGGCACGATATGCAAGCATGACTAAACATGACCAACATATATGCCTGAGCATAGCAAGTGTGAACGCATGAACATGACCAGCATCAATGCATTATCATGTGTATTAAGTATCTCTGAGCATCACTGATTTGATATGCGGAACATGAGACTAAATTGCATTCATATTCATTGTAATTGACTAAATTTACATATTATGCTAGTGGAAATCTTTAATTTAAATGCTCGAGTTATTTTTATTTGATATACATTTATTAATATGCTTGTTCCTAATTCGTTTAAATATGGCATTGATTTCAATGAGCCATGAGAGGCCCAGAGTGGCCGAGTGGTCTAAAGCGCTGTCCGTTACAGATCACTGCCATCTCACCTCTGTCTGAGTAGGTTCGAGTCTAAGACTCGGCTTAATGTAGTTATGTGAGAAAGCTTGTCAGTAGCTTCTCGTGAATCGGTGGTTCTTTTCGGGGGTTTCTCCCGGGTTCTTCCGCCACCAATAATACTGGCCGCCATGTATAGCCTATCGTGTTCTACCCTGCAACAACAGCAACATCAACGTGTGTCGTGTGCCTGCATCCTCACAAAGCTAAATTACGTTCTATGAATTAGTGCCTTTTGTCCTGGAATGCAGTTCATGTGTCTTAACGTGATGGACTTCAAACACCACATACGTGCTTAACATGAAGACAAAGATCCTTTCAATGTTCTCGTTATCACATGACTGATTAGTCTTAAAAAGCACGATTATGGCAACCGAGTATAATGTTCTCATAGGCTCAAAATCATGGTTGAAGAACAAGCAAATATCAAAGTTCTTTATCTCCTAGTAATTTCAAAGCCTAAATGATTGATACGTTAACCAAGTACAGTGGAAATTTCGTCACGCTGGTATCCGATACCGTTCAAAATATGTAACAATAAAACTAAACATTTATTTAGAACGAAAACTGTGACGAGTACAGACAACTTTCCAATGATAAATTAACTTGAGGGAACTTCAAATAAGGATCGTCATAGGTCAGCTTAAGGCATGTCTATTCAGGATATCAATCAAAGCGCAAGTGTGAAAGAGGTGAGACTCTAACATAGGCAAATCCTTTGGCAATAAGTGTGTTAAACCTATGTACTCTAGAACACGTTTGTTCCATTAGAAACTGCAAACGCCCATTGATCAGAATATTTTGTTTTACTATATTCTAGACCAGTACTTTAATGAATCACTGTCAAAAGAATAAAGTTATCCTAGCTTCTCCGACCATGATCCGGCTTCACTCACTTAAAGAATTAAACACCCAAGTATTGTTTGTGTTTAATAAGAGCACAATGGTCACGGTTGGCTACCTGGTTTAAGTCACTCGCCTATGCAGATTTGCCCACATTGTAGCTCTGTCTGCATGTATTCAAGTGTTGTTTAGACCAAAGTGTGTATATGACAAAGCCTGCCAGTAACTTCCACTTGGTATGTGGTTCTTCACGTAGTCTTCCTGGAGTCTTCCTCTGTACTGGATACATAGTTTATTATGTGTGGATAGAAAGACGTTAAACCCCATTATATAATAAAACATAACAAGAACGCAGACTATATGAGTCTACAGTATGTGTTAAGCAAACTATAGCTTACCTTCCAGACACACACACCAACATGCTAGTGTAATAGATGTCATCATCATCATCATCATTAGTCTCTTGACCTAGAGTGATCGTTGATGCACTGTGCTGCTGAACATCTGACCAGTCCCCTCTACTTGACTCGATCATGTGCCAATGCCTGTGTCTCTGCAAAACTTTTCCTGGTCCATTCTGTGATGTTGTCACTCCACTTTTTTCTCTGTTTACCTCTCCTTCTACCACCTTGGACACTACCCTGCAGTACTGTTGTGGATAGACTGTTGGCTCTAGTGACATGGCCATACCATTTCAGCTTTCTCTTTTTGACAATTGTGAGAAGGTCTTCATAATGACCTACTTTGTGCCTGATGGTGTTGCGCACTTCTTCATTTCTGATGTGGTTCATGTAATAGATGCCAAGGATGGTTCTGTAGCATCTTATTTCAAGGGCCTGAATTCTTCGTTGTAATTCTGCTGTCAGGATCCAGGCCTCACATGAATACAGAAAGACTGAGATGACTAGTGCTCTCAATAGTCTGATTTTAGTTTTCAGAAAAATGTTGTTGTCTCTCCAGATGGGTCTTAGCTTTGACATAGCTGCCGTTGTTTGTGCTGCTCGTGACAAAATTTCTGCTCTTGATTACTCTTCCGTGATTATCAAACCAAGATATTTGAATTGGCCCACTGTTTCCAGTTCCTGTCCTCTGACTTTAATCTTGGTTGAGATTTGTTTGCCACTGTTTGTCATCAGCTTTGTCTTCTCGGCTCTTATCTCCATGTCAAATCTGGAAGATGTTTTATCCAGGTTCTTCACTAAGGTGGCAAGCTCATCTTCACTGCCTGCCAGCCCATCAATGTCGTCTGCAAAGCGGAGGTTAGTGATGTTACGCCCTCCAATGCTGACTGTCCCACAGTGGTTTTCCAGGGCTTCGCTCATGATGCGCTCTAAGTAGATGTTGAAAAGCATGGGTGAGAGGACAGCCTTGCCGTACTCCAACTATAAACTTGAACCAGTCCCCCACAGAACCTTGAACAATTACTGCACTGGTAGCCTTGGCGTACAGCTGCTTGATGGTGTTGGTCAACTTTTAACCCATGTTGTACTTCTTCATTGTGGCCCACAATGCCTCATGCCACACTCTATCAAAAGCCTTTTTGAAATCTATGAACACGTGATAGATGTCTTGTTGATGTTGTGAGTACTTTTCACACAGAACCCTAAGATTGAAAATTTGTTCTGTTGTGCTTCTTCCACTACGGAACCCTGCCAGTTCTTGAGCGATTATTTCTTCTGCTTGTGGGTTTAGTATGTTCAAGATGATCTTCAGCATCACCTTACAAGCATGGCTGATCAATCTGATAGTTCTGTAATTTTGGAACAGCTGGAGATTGGCTTTATTTGGGTGGGTGGGTGTTATAATTAGTGACTGGGTCCACTGTGTTGGCCATTCGCCTGTCTGCCAGATCTTGTTGCAGATTTTTGTTAGTAGTTCTATCACTGATTCCCCACCATTCTTGATAATTTCAGCTGGGATGTTGTCTGATCCAGCTGCCTTTCCATTCTTCAGTGCTCTTATTGCTGACTCCACCTTTTCTTTGAGAATTGGGAAATCATCATTATTTGTGAGTTTGGAACTTCAAGCACCTCTGGGATGGATGTTTGTAGAGTTCCTTACAATACTCAGTCCATCTTTCTGCAATGTCATTTGCTTCTGTGAGCCATTTTCCTTTTTCGTCTTGAATGGTACTAACTCTTGGTTGCTTCTGTCTGGTGAGGTCTTTCACAATTTGGAATGCCTTTTTGCCGTTATTCTTAATTAGACTGCTCTCTATTTATGTGCACTGTTGTCCAATCCACTCTTCTTTCGCTTTCTTCAATTTATTGCTGACATTATTGTTTATTTCTCGATATTCCACTGCCCCTTTTGTGTGTCTGGTGTTTTTTAGTTCTCTTCGGGCACCACACAGATTCAGAATCTCTTCTGTAACCCAAGGTTTTTTCTTTGGGCGATGGAGACCAATTATGTCCTTGGCAACTGTTGTTATGACAGTGTTGAAAGTGTCTGTTATTACTTTAACATCAACATCTATCACAAGGAGTAGAGCAAATTTCCTCCAATTGTGGCTTGGAATGACTTGCAGATGTTAGAGTCCTTCAGTTGTTCAAGGTTGAATTTGAGCCTGATTTTCTTTGGCTTGTTAGTGTTCTTCAACCTTACTCGGAAGTTCATAATGACGAGGTCGTGATCACTCCCAACATCAGTACCTGGGAACGTTCTTGTTTTTTCTCTATTCATGCCAGGTCGGTAACGGCTTTGAACCAGTATGCAGTCGATCTGGTTATGATGGGTTCCATTTGGCGCGTGCCGTGTCCAGCATCGTGAAGCTTTATGTTGGTCCAGGGTGTTGGCTGTATCAAGTTGTTGTAGCTTGCGAACTCGAGCAGCCGTCTCCTTCTTTCATTGGTAAGCTCATTGCAAGAAGGTCCACAATGATCATCCCAGTCTTTTAGAGCATCTTTGCCAACTTTGGCATTCCAGTCTACTTGGATAAGAAGGATGTCTTTTTACTTACCATGTTTATTATACCCTGAAGTTTGTTGTAGAACTCCTCTATTTCTTCATCATCATGATCAGTAGTTGGAGCATAGATTTGGATAATTGTGATGTTAAAGGGGAATGCTTTCAGAAGAATGGAGATGATTCTGCTAGATATGGGGCGACATTCAAGCACAGATCCCTTGATGGCTTTGTTTACATGGAAGCCTACTCCATTTATGGGGGCTCCGAGTGGCCGAGTGGTCTAAAGCGCTGTCCGTTACGGACAACTGCTATCTCACCTCTGTCTGCGTGTGTTCGAGTCTAAGATTCGGCAAATGTAGTTATGTGAGAAAGCTTGCCAGTAGCTTTTCGTTGGTCGGTGGTTCTTGTCCGGGGTTGTCCGGGTTCTTCCTCCACCATTAATACTGGCCGCCATGTATAGCCTATACCGTGCTGAAAAAATGGCGTTAAACCATCAAAAACAAACAAAACTCCATTTATGGCCTTGTCCAACTCTCCACTATAGTATAATAAATGCCCATCTTTAGTTTGGTGTTCTCCTAGGGCTTTCCAACTTACTTCACAGAGTCCCAGTATGTGCCATGTGTAGTATTCCATCTCATGTGTCAACTCTTGAAGTCTTCCAGTTTGTGCCAGAGTTCTAATGTTCCAGGTGGCGATGGCAACGTTGTCTCTCGCTCTGATTTTATGCAAAGTACCAGTAGCACACTTGTCACCTCCGTCTTGGTGGACAACGGCAGGAGCAGTCTTTGTTGACCCGGGTGACGACCGATCCGGTATGATAACTTCAGATTTGTTCAGCATTATCAGTGTGTCTTGAGCAAAAGTCGTCTGGCGGAGCCCATCCCTCTCCAGACCAAGGAGTTGCCAGAAGGGGATGTAGTACATCGTCCAAGTGCCTTAGGGTCTCCACTCCGAATTTTATTTTAGGGTTTACTCCCTTAGCCTATGGTTAACCAAAGCTAACCTGCAAGGCAGCAGGAAACTCGTGTATGGGCGGGTTCGTCCATTTCCCCAACAGATAGAGCATCTGCCACTGCCCAAGTAATAGATGTGCTACAAGATTAAAAACAGGATCAATGATCTAACGAATAGTCTTTTCCATGACGTTGCTTAACGCTGAGGCAACCACCACCAAAAAGAGAAATAAAGTTTATAACAGAAGGGAAAGAATATAAAGAGATTAAAATATAAGATAATAAATCTAAATCAGCTACATTATCGAGGCAGATGACATGCAGACGCTTGTCGAGAATTGCATTTAGGCCCAGAGGAAAGACTACTCAAGTATTTAC
Organism: Unio delphinus; assembly: GCA_029339505.1. Classification (NCBI taxonomy): domain Eukaryota; kingdom Metazoa; phylum Mollusca; class Bivalvia; order Unionida; family Unionidae; genus Unio; species Unio delphinus. Next base: position 4,369,850 of record JAQISU010000064.1, read on the forward strand.
CAACTCAGTGATACCGATAATGCAATAGACCCTCCAAAACTCCAAAGCTATATACACGCATTCGGTACAGACTATGCGTCAGTTAGTACTCAAGTAGAACGGTTTTTGTTGTGCTTGACCATGAGACTGCCGATTCAAGCTATGTTGCACATCCCACTTACCGCCAACAGAGTTGTAAAACAGTTCAAGGAAATGTAACACAAAAAAAGCATTAAGTCCTGACAAATTAAAAAATATTCCAAGAATGTTCAACATCTTTGTAGAGTGGCAATTTTAATTGGATACTGGACACCAGAACAGCTTAAGAATATTGAATAAATGCTACCAACACAATGAAATTGATACGATTTCAGTAAATATTGTCTCTTAATCGACCACACGTAAAAATAATTGAACCTATCATTGTTCGTGATACCATACATCACCGTGTAAACAGAGCTTTAAATAGGAACTGTGAAACCCAAATAGTTACTTTGATTAATGGCTTTCTTGTTCAATAGACAAAAGCTACAAGATAAAGTCACTCTGGTCTGAGTATATGCTTTTGGATCGTGTTTCTACTCCACTTGACGAGGCACATACATAGATGTTCCTTCAAGTCACCATAATCAGACAATCGTAGAAATCACCGTATCAAACAATATACCATATCTCATTGGTGTTACACACGGTACTGGCTTGGGACCTCACTTTATCTTATCTTCATAAACGACATCACACATACAGTTCATTGTAGCATTGACCTTAGTGCCGATGAGGCACCTACTTGCTACGAATATCACCATGAAGACCTTCATACGTTTGGTAGTTACCTTATATTTTATTTCAAAGAAGTTCCATGATAGCAATATCTATTGACCACGCTTTCTAATCAAATATCAATGCAGGCTTAAAGGCTTATATATATATACATGGGGGTTTATACACTTTATCATCGGATCATTAATATACTACTGAATGTGTCATATTTTCATTTCAAAAAGGTTGACCAGTCTCCATTCGACGACAAATTTGTACACCAAGTGGTATAACAAAGATACAGCTTGCATAATATACCTATGTATGTATGTATGTATGTATATATATATATATATATATATATATATATATATATATATATATATATATATATATATATATATATATATATATATATATGCCATGTGTGTCTGCAAAAAAGTGTTGTTTTACACTTACAACTGTTAAAATACCTTTTTTGGAAAATGATGCTTGATAATAATGTCTAAGAAATACAATGTCTTGCCATATATGTACATATGTACAGTATCCTTATGATGTTTCCCAACTTTTGACTTGTGTTCATTTGATTTACTTTATTCCGAATGCTTTATTACATATGGGTAACAATCGTTTTATTTTCTTTGGAAGCGTTGACAACTCTGCATGCCTTGCACAAATATCAACATGGAACTAAATGCATTCGCGACCTTATTAAAGAGTTAAAAGGTGTGCTGTTCTCTCTCTCTCTCTCTCTCTCTCTCTCTCTCTCTCTCTCTCTCTCTCTCTCTCTCTCTCTCTCTCTCTCTCTCTCTCTCTCGTCTTTGTTTGCATCATTGAGTAAATTTTAACGCTTCATTTTGATGTAATATGACAAACATATATAGTGTAAGGAATGGAGAGCATTGAATATGAAGGAAATTGAGTGTGTGAAATAAGAATAATAAGAAATCTCAGTCACGGAAAATTTTAAACATACGTGTGAAAGAGACAACAGTTAAGATATATGGACTCAACTGTCCCACAATCAAAGCGATTATTATGCCTTGAAAAATATAATTAGGACATGTAATAAAACGATCACTGGTAAAAAACTGATTAATTAGAATTGGCGACTCGGCTTATTCTTTGATACACGTATTTTCTTATACCGTTGCAGTATTTTTCGCTCAGAGCGACTTCCCCAGCAAGGACTGCCAGTGTATGGGACATGTGGTTTATAACATCAATAGGACCCAACAAAGTAAGTTATAAAATACAAATACTGGAGTCAACTATTATAACAATGAAACGAGGTCCGTCATACAAAAGTGAAACGTATTTAATTATGCATTATTCATTCACACACACACACACACACACACACACACACACACACACACACACACACCAACAACTGACACAAAAATAGTATTGGCAAAGCGAACAATGTTTCTCTTTTTCCCGAGTGCACGCAATTGTAAACCTGACTTTTTTGATGTTCCATATAAATACTTAAAAAAACAAATTTGAATTTCAGGCAATCTAAAAACATGTACTCGTCAAGATCGTATGTCTGCTGGTATACTCTCTCTCTCTCTCTCTCTCTCTCTCTCTCTCTCTCTCTCTCTCTCTCTCTCTCTCTCTCTCTCTTTCTCTTATACTCATATTTCTTTTTACCAGTAGTTTGTATCTCTTTTGAGGATCTTATCTTAATAATAATAATAATAATAATAATAATAATAATAATAATAATAATAATAATAATAACAGAGAAAAAGTCTTTTAGCATAGCGGTTATAGTTGATAAAGTGCCTAAGACTACCAGACTCAGTTCCTGTATAGCATGTGCAGTCAATATTCTCCTCTGTTAGGATGTAAAAGAAGTAACTGCATAAAATTGTAGAGAATATAAACTCGGTGTACATTTTAATTTTCTTAAATGAATATAAATAATCCAATTTAGCTAAAACAAAATTCATCAAGGCGTTTATATTTGAATGTGTTAGATATGGCAAACTGTTTCTATCATTAAATGTTTTAGGCATGGCAAACTGTGTCCATCATTCAATGTTTTAGGTATGACAAACTGTGTCCATCATTACATGTTTTAGATATCGCAAACTGTGTCCATCATTAAATGTTTTAGACATGTCAAACTGTGTCCATCATTACATGTTTTAGACAAGACAAGCTGTGTGCATCATTACATGTTTTAGTTATGGCAAATTATGTGCATCATTACATGTTTTAGATATCGCAAACTGTGTCCATCATTAAATGTTTTAGACATGGCAAACTGTGTCCATCATTAAATGTTTTAGACATGGCAAACTGTGTCCATCATTACATGTTTTAGTTATGGCAAACTATGTGCATCATTACATGTTTTAGATATCGCAAACTATGTGCATCATTACATGTTTTAGATATCGCAAACTGTGTCCATCATTACATGTTTTAGTTATGGCAAGCTGTGTCCATCATTACATGTTTTAGTTATGGCAAACTATGTGCATCATTACATGTTTTAGATATCGCAAACTGTGTCCATCATTAAATGTTTTAGACATGGCAAACTGTGTCCATCATTACATGTTTTAGTTATGGCAAGCTGTGTGCATCATTACATGTTTTAGTTATGGCAAATTGTGTCCATCATTACATGTTTTAGTTATGGCAAGCTGTGTCCATCATTACATGTTTTAGTTATGGCAAACTATGTGCATCATTACATGTTTTAGATATCGCAAACTGTGTCCATCATTAAATGTTTTAGACATGGCGAACTGTGTCCATCATTACATGTTTTAGTTATGGCAAGCTGTGTGCATCATTACATGTTTTAGTTATGGCAAATTGTGTCCATCATTACATGTTTTAGTTATGGCAAGCTGTGTCCATCATTACATGTTTTAGTTGTGGCAAACTATGTGCATCATTACATGTTTTAGATATCGCAAACTGTGTCCATCATTAAATGTTTTAGACATGGCAAACTGTGTCCATCATTACATGTTTTAGTTATGGCAAGCTGTGTGCATCATTACATGTTTTAGACAAGGCAAGCTGTGTGCATCATTACATGTTTTAGACATGGCAAACTGTGTCCATCATTAAATGTTTTAGGTATGGCAAACTGTGTGCATCATTACATGTTTTAGACATGGTAAACTGTGTGCATGTCCATCATTACATGTTTTAGTTATGGCAAACTGTGTCCATCATTACATGTTTTAGTTATGGCAAACTGTGTCCATCATTACATGTTTTAGTTATGGCAAGCTGTGTGCATCATTACATGTTTTAGACATGGCAAACTGTGTCCATCATTAAATGTTTTAGGTATGGCAAACTGTGTGCATCATTACATGTTTTAGACATGGTAAACTGTGTGCATGTCCATCATTACATGTTTTAGTTATGGCAAACTGTGTCCATCATTAAATGTTTTAGGTATGGCAAACTGTGTGCATCATTACATGTTTTAGACATGGTAAACTGTGTGCATGTCCATCATTACATGTTTTAGTTATGGCAAACTGTGTCCATCATTAAATGTTTTAGGTATGGCAAACTGTGTGCATCATTACATGTTTTAGACATGGTAAACTGTGTGCATGTCCATCATTACATGTTTTAGTTATGGCAAACTGTGTCCATCATTAAATGTTTTAGGTATGGCAAACTGTGTGCATCATTACATGTTTTAGACATGGTAAACTGTGTGCATGTCCATCATTACATGTTTTAGTTATGGCAAACTGTGTCCATCATTACATGTTTTAGACATGGCAAACTGTGTGCATCATTACATGTTTTAGTTATGGCAAACTGTGTGCATCATTACATGTTTTAGACATGGCAAACTGTGTCCATCATTAAATGTTTTAGGTATGGCAAACTGTGTGCATCATTACATGTTTTAGACATGGTAAACTGTGTCCATCATTAAATGTTTTAGGTATGGCAAACTGTGTGCATCATTACATGTTTTAGACATGGTAAACTGTGTGCATGTCCATCATTACATGTTTTAGACATGGCAAACTGTTTCGATCATTAAATGTTTTAGACATGGCAAACTGTGTCCATCATTAACTGTTTTAGGTATGGCAAACTGTGTCCATCATTACATGTTTTAGACAAGACAAGCTGTGTGCATCATTAAATGTTTTAGTTATGGCAAACTGTGTCCATCATTACATGTTTTAGACATGGCAAACTGTGTTCATCATTACATGCTTTAGGTATGGCAAACTGTGTGCGTCATTACATGTTTTAGACATGGTAAACTGTGTGCATGTCCATCATTACATGTTTTAGTTATGGCAAACTGTGTCCATCATTAAATGTTTTAGGTATGGCAAACTGTGTGCATCATTACATGTTTTAGACATGGTAAACTGTGTGCATGTCCATCATTACATGTTTTAGTTATGGCAAACTGTGTCCATCATTAAATGTTTTAGGTATGGCAAACTGTGTGCATCATTACATGTTTTAGACATGGTAAACTGTGTGCATGTCCATCATTACATGTTTTAGTTATGGCAAACTGTGTCCATCATTAAATGTTTTAGGTATGGCAAACTGTGTGCATCATTACATGTTTTAGACATGGTAAACTGTGTGCATGTCCATCATTACATGTTTTAGTTATGGCAAACTGTGTCCATCATTACATGTTTTAGACATGGCAAACTGTGTGCATCATTACATGTTTTAGTTATGGCAAACTGTGTGCATCATTACATGTTTTAGACATGGCAAACTGTGTCCATCATTAAATGTTTTAGGTATGGCAAACTGTGTGCATCATTACATGTTTTAGACATGGTAAACTGTGTCCATCATTAAATGTTTTAGGTATGGCAAACTGTGTGCATCATTACATGTTTTAGACATGGTAAACTGTGTGCATGTCCATCATTACATGTTTTAGACATGGCAAACTGTTTCGATCATTAAATGTTTTAGACATGGCAAACTGTGTCCATCATTAACTGTTTTAGGTATGGCAAACTGTGTCCATCATTACATGTTTTAGACAAGACAAGCTGTGTGCATCATTACATGTTTTAGTTATGGCAAACTGTGTCCATCATTACATGTTTTAGACATGGCAAACTGTGTTCATCATTACATGCTTTAGGTATGGCAAACTGTGTGCGTCATTACATGTTTTAGACATGGTAAACTGTGTGCATGTCCATCATTACACGTTTTAGACATGGCAAACTGTGTCCATCATTACATGTTTTAGACATGGCAAACTGTGTCCATCATTATATGTTTTAGACATGGCATACTGTGTACATTAAATGTTTTAGATATGGCAAACTGTTTGCATCATTACATGTTTTAATTATGGCAAACTGTTTGCATCATTAATTGTTTTAGACATGGCAAACGGTGTACATCATTAAATGTTTAAGTTATGGCAAACTGGGTCCATCATTACATGTTTTAGTTATGGCAAACTGTGTCCATCATTACATGTTTTACACATGGCAAACTGTGTCCATCACTAAATGTTTTAGACATGGCAAACTGTGTCCATCATTAAATGTTCAACATCTGGTTTATATGCAGGACTTTATGATTATTCTTACTGGGGTTTTTCATTCATCTCCAGAAGCAAATAACTATTTGTTCCAAAACGGTAGTAGTGTGGGTCCATGTGCGCATCACAGTTTAGGTAAGTTAACATATCTCATCAAGGAATACGTTCGTATAATAAGTTTAAAGTGATAATATATGATGTTTATAATTAAAGAGATATAAAATGTGTTAAAAGTAGATCTTGAAACTGGTAAAATGACATAGATAACTAAGAACATGAGCGAATAGATAATGTGCAAATATATACAAGAGCTTTATAACACTTTAGAAGTTATAATATCTTAAACTAAGCTCGATTGCTTTTAGTTAGGACTCGTATATTAAAAGGGTAGGCAATGATTGTGACTATGACGTTTGCATGTATAATTCAGCTGCTTACAAAATAAATCTCACCTGCAAGACTAGATCACCATTCAGTAGGCCCCCGTCAACACCTACACCCCACCCCTTACCCTATTTCCATCCTCGCCATCAATGGTTTAGGATCATTGCGTCCTGTACCAGATGTGATTTGATGAGAGACGTTACCACGACACCCTTACATGTCGTCGTGCCTCACCGGCAAACCATTACACTATAAACTCACTTTGCCACTATTCCTCAAGCGAGATCACTCGTATGCAGCTTCCCATTTGATTTCTCTTCAAATTTTTACTTTTGGTCTATATCAGCTCGCATGGAAAGGCAACTGTCCTATATATATATGTGCATCATTACATGTTTTAGATATCGCAAACTATGTGCATCATTACATGTTTTAGATATCGCAAACTGTGTCCATCATTACATGTTTTAGTTATGGCAAGCTGTGTCCATCATTTCATGTTTTAGTTATGGCAAACTATGTGCATCATTACATGTTTTAGATATCGCAAACTGTGTCCATCATTAAATGTTTTAGACATGGCAAACTGTGTCCATCATTACATGTTTTAGTTATGGCAAGCTGTGTGCATCATTACATGTTTTAGTTATGGCAAATTGTGTCCATCATTACATGTTTTAGTTATGGCAAGCTGTGTCCATCATTACATGTTTTAGTTATGGCAAACTATGTGCATCATTACATGTTTTAGATATCGCAAACTGTGTCCATCATTAAATGTTTTAGACATGGCGAACTGTGTCCATCATTACATGTTTTAGTTATGGCAAGCTGTGTGCATCATTACATGTTTTAGTTATGGCAAATTGTGTCCATCATTACATGTTTTAGTTATGGCAAGCTGTGTCCATCATTACATGTTTTAGTTATGGCAAACTATGTGCATCATTACATGTTTTAGATATCGCAAACTGTGTCCATCATTAAATGTTTTAGACATGGCAAACTGTGTCCATCATTACATGTTTTAGTTATGGCAAGCTGTGTGCATCATTACATGTTTTAGACAAGGCAAGCTGTGTGCATCATTACATGTTTTAGACATGGCAAACTGTGTCCATCATTACATGTTTTAGGTATGGCAAACTGTGTGCATCATTACATGTTTTAGACATGGTAAACTGTGTGCATGTCCATCATTACATGTTTTAGTTATGGCAAACTGTGTCCATCATTACATGTTTTAGTTATGGCAAACTGTGTCCATCATTAAATGTTTTAGTTATGGCAAGCTGTGTGCATCATTACATGTTTTAGACATGGCAAACTGTGTCCATCATTACATGTTTTAGGTATGGCAAACTGTGTGCATCATTACATGTTTTAGACATGGTAAACTGTGTGCATGTCCATCATTACATGTTTTAGTTATGGCAAACTGTGTCCATCATTACATGTTTTAGTTATCGCAAACTGTGTCCATCATTACATGTTTTAGTTATGGCAAGCTGTGTGCATCATTACATGTTTTAGACATGGCAAACTGTGTCCATCATTACATGTTTTAGTTATGGCAAGCTGTGTCCATCATTACATGTTTTAGACATGGCAAACTGTGTCCATCATTAAATGTGTTAGGTATGGCAAACTGTGTGCATCATTACATGTTTTAGACATGGTAAACTGTGTGCATGTCCATCATTACATGTTTTAGACATGGCAAACTGTGTCCATCATTACATGTTTTAGACATGGCAAACTGTGTGCATCATTACATGTTTTAGTTATGGCAAACTGTGTGCATCATTACATGTTTTAGACATGGTAAACTGTGTGCATGTCCATCATTACATGTTTTAGACATGGCAAACTGTGTCCATCATTACATGTTTTAGACATGGCAAACTATGTGCATCATTACATGTTATAGACATGGCAAACTGTGTGCATCATTACATGTTTTAGTTATGGCAAACTGTGTGCATCATTACATGTTTTAGACATGGCAAACTGTGTCCATCATTAAATGTTTTAGGTATGGCAAACTGTGTGCATCATTACATGTTTTAGACATGGTAAACTGTGTGCATGTCCATCATTACATGTTTTAGTTATGGCAAACTGTGTGCATCATTACATGTTTTAGACATGGCAAACTGTGTGCATCATTACATGTTTTAGACATGGCAAACTGTGTCCATCATTGCATGTTTTAGTTATGGCAAACTGTGTGCATCATTACATGTTTTAGACATGGCAAACTGTGTTCATCATTACATGTTTTAGTTATGGCAAGCTGTGTGCATCATTACATGTTTTAGACATGGCAAACTGTGTCCATCATTAAATGTTTTAGGTATGGCAAACTGTGTGCATCATTACATGTTTTAGACATGGTAAACTGTGTGCATGTCCATCATTACATGTTTTAGTTATGGCAAACTGTGTGCATCATTACATGTTTTAGACATGGCAAACTGTGTGCATCATTACATGTTTTAGTTATGGCAAACTGTGTGCATCATTACATGTTTTAGACAAGGCAAACTGTGTGCATCATTACATGTTTTAGTTATGGCAAACTGTGTCCATCATTACATGTTTTAGACATGGCAAACTGTGTCCATCATTACATGTTTTAGACATGGCAAACTGTTTCTATCATTAAATGTTTTAGACATGGCAAACTGTGTGCATCATTACATGTTTTAGACATGACAAACTGTGTCCATCATTACATGTTTTAGACAAGACAAGCTTTGTGCATCATTACATGTTTTAGACATGGCAAACTGTGTCCATCATTACATGTTTTAGACATGGCAAACTGTGTCCATCATTACATGTTTTAGACATAGCAAGCAGTGTGCATCATTACATGTTTTAGACATGGCAAACTGTGTGCATCATTACATGTTTTAGTTATGGCAAACTGTGTCCATCATTACATGTTTTAGACATGGCAAACTGTGTCCATCATTACATGTTTTAGACATGGCAAACTGTGTGCATCATTACATGTTTTAGTTATGGCAAACTGTGTCCATCATTACATGTTTTAGACATGGCAAACTGTGTCCATCATTACATGTTTTAGACATGGCAAACTGTTTCTATCATTAAATGTTTTAGACATGGCAAACTGTGTCCATCATTAAATGTTTTAGGTATGGCAAACTGTGTGCATAATTACATGTTTTAGACATGGCAAACTGTGTCCATCATTACATGTTTTAGACAAGACAAGCTGTGTGCATCATTACATGTTTTAGTTATGGCAAACTGTGTGCATCATTACATGTTTCAGACATGGCAAACTGTTTCTATCATTAAATGTTTTAGACATGGCAAACTGTGTCCATCATTACATGTTTTAGTTATGGCAAACTTTGTCCATCATTAAATGTTTTAGACAAGGCAAGCTGTGTGCATCATTACATGTTTTAGACATGGCAAATTGTGTCCATCATTACATGTTTTAGACAAGGCAAGCTGTGTGCATCATTACATGTTTTAGTTATGGCAAACTGTGTGCATCATTAGATGTTTTAGATATGGCAAACTGTGTCCATCATTAAATGTTTTAGACATGGCAAACTGTGTCCATCATTAAATGTTTTAGGTATGGCAAACTGTGTGCGTCATTACATGTTTTAGACATGGTAAACTGTGTGCATCATTACATGTTTTAGACATGGCAAACTGTTTCTATCATTAAATGTTTTAGACATGGCAAACTGTGTCCATCATTAAATGTTTTAGGTATGGCAAACTGTGTCCATCATTACATGTTTTAGACAAGACAAGCTGTGTGCATCATTACATGTTTTAGTTATGGCAAACTGTGTCCATCATTACATGTTTTAGACATGGCAAACTGTGTTCATCATTACATGCTTTAGGTATGGCAAACTGTGTGCGTCATTACATGTTTTAGACATGGTAAACTGTGTGCATGTCCATCATTACACGTTTTAGACATGGCTAACTGTGTCCATCATTACATGTTTTAGACATGGCAAACTGTGTCCATCATTATATGTTTTAGACATGGCAAACTGTGTCCATCATTACATGTTTTAGACATGGCAAACTGTGTCCATCATTATATGTTTTAGACATGGCATACTGTGTACATTAAATGTTTTAGATATGGCAAACTGTTTGCATCATTACATGTTTTAATTATGGCAAACTGTTTGCATCATTAAATGTTTTAGACATGGCAAACGGTGTACATCATTAAATGTTTAAGTTATGGCAAACTGGGTCCATCATTACATGTTTTAGTTATGGCAAACTGTGTCCATCATTACATGTTTTACACATGGCAAACTGTGTCCATCACTAAATGTTTTAGACATGGCAAACTGTGTCCATCATTAAATGTTCAACATCTGGTTTATATGCAGGACTTTATGATTATTCTTACTGGGGTTTTTCATTCATCTCCAGAAGCAAATAACTATTTGTTCCAAAACGGTAGTAGTGTGGGTCCATGTGCGCATCACAGTTTAGGTAAGTTAACATATCTCATCAAGGAATACGTTCGTATAATAAGTTTAAAGTGATAATATATGATGTTTATAATTAAAGAGATATAAAATGTGTTAAAAGTAGATATTGAAACTGGTAAAATGACATAGATAACTAAGAACATGAGCGAATAGATAATGTGCAAATATATACAAGAGCTTTATAACACTTTAGAAGTTATAATATCTTAAACTAAGCTCGATTGCTTTTAGTTAGGACTCGTATATTAAAAGGGTAGGCAATGATTGTGACTATGACGTTTGCATGTATAATTCAGCTGCTTACAAAATAAATCTCACCTGCAAGACTAGATCACCATTCAGTAGGCCCCCGTCAACACCTACACCCCACCCCTTACCCTATTTCCATCCTCGCCATCAATGGTTTAGGATCATTGCGTCCTGTACCAGATGTGATTTGATGAGAGACGTTACCACGACACCCTTACATGCCGTCGTGCCTCACCGGCAAACCATTACACTATAAACTCACTTTGCCACTATTCCTCAAGCGAGATCACTCGTATGCAGCTTCCCATTTGATTTCTCTTCAAATTTTTACTTTTGGTCTATATCAGCTCGCATGGAAAGGCAACTGTCCTATATTTTTGAAGTTCATGTTTGAATCTAGACAAGATTTGTATTAAAAATACGAATTAAATGAGTTCAGTTCTTAATAAACGTCAAGTTCCCATTTATAACTACCGTCTTTCAATGAAGAATTTTAGAACTGCCAAAATATATACGTGTTATTAAGTTTGCTTATTTCTTATCATCAATCAGTTGAGTTTACGCGTATGATAGCATTCTTCATTTCTCTGTTTCTATACTTCTTACCCTTAAGCTATGCGCCCTTTGCGTAATATGTTTAAGATATGTTCCCTTAAGCTCTGCGTAATCTGTTTAAAAAGACCGCAAAGTGGCTGTCGGAAACCTGAAGCAGCTTTTGGTACACTCCTTCTGGGCTTCTCCACGTGTCCCATAGGGTAAGGAATAAACGTATCGACATTCTAAAAGACCAATTAATTCTTGTCAAATATCCCAAACGGTAAATACTAGTTTCGACTTTGTCATTCGCCATTATTTATCGAAAATATAGACTCCTGACTAGTTTCATATTCCCGAAACTGACAAAAAGGCAGTGTTCTTAAAATGAACATGAAATGAGTAATAAATTTATTTTATTTGTATTAGTTCAATGGGCATGAATTTCGTAGCAGTTAACTTCGAAACTCAAATGTAATAATGACGTTAAGCAATCCATGTAAACATCTTTCTGTTTCTGATTTACACGTAACTTCTCCGATCTTTTCTTGTCTCATTGTCCATCCGACAGCAAATCCTATTAGTGTAGGTTTGATGCTTTTATTGGAACTTCTGTACCATAGCAAGTTTCGCTCGTATTAAAGTTGTAGCATTGGCTGCAGATTAGCATCGGGAGCTGGACAAGCGGCTGACTAATTCAAAGGAATTGTCAAAGTTGCTGTCATATAAATATATTCATAGTAAACTCTCTCTCTCGTATGTGAATACCTCTAGTTTTACCACCAATAAATATACTTCCGACATGTATTTATGTAACATGCCAATTGTTCCCCTCCCCCTCACACACACACACACCAAATAACAAAGCAACAGGAAAACAAATATATCATGTACATTTAATGATGTATAAATACTGTCCTAACATATTTTATTCAAGTGTGGAATTTGATTAGTGCGGTGACGACCAACCTATCTGGATCTGTAGACTGCCAATGGGAAATTTTAAAGCATTTTAACGGTATGTAAAAAATCATCTAAAAACAGTCAGCTAATGCGTTAATAGGTTTTTAGTTTACGTTATTGTAGTATAGAAATGTTATACCATTTCATATGCAGTTGAGTGATATATTTGTATCCAGACTGTATTTCGAGTTTAGCCTTGAATACGTTCTTATAAGCATTGCAATCTTAATAATAATAATAATAATAATAATAATAATAATAATAATAATAATAATAATAATAACAGATGCTATTTTTGATAATGTCTCATCAGCAATCTCGAATTCAAGCTCAAACCTCGAAGCACTTAGATGAATGTGATTGAATAAGAGGGTTTAACAAATAGAAATGTGATGCAGGTTAAACTAAACGAAGACAAATTTGTATTTATAATTTCTAACTGTCAGTATTTGGGGTCTTTGACCTATAGCCTGGTTATTATGTTCAACTATTCATACAATACATCTTGATATCTCTTAGTATAGAATACAAAGTTTTTAAAAAAGAATCCTTGCAATATCATCTATTTCTCTATTTCTCACACATGCACACACACACACACACATACACACGCACACACACACACACACGTATTTCCCCAAACCTTTATTTATACTCATGACATTCAACCGATATTTTGTAGGCATTCTTGATACACAGGATTCCCAATGTACATGCGAAAATGGTATGTATTCTAAAGACTTATGCTAACCTCATTCGTAGAAACATATTTTTAAACTGTGGAATACTCTCCAATATGATGTCGAAATACCGTAAATATTAGGTCAACTATATTTTTTAATTCCATTACCGAGTAACTTTCAATGGAAAAAAAACTATAGCTTGTCAGATTGTTTTGACCTCAAAGAGTACAAACACCCAATGCTGTTTATCATTTCCGTATTAAAGTAATGCACATGTATTCAGTGGTTTATATTTTTATAAAGTGCTATGTTTGGGTGTTAGTGCTTGTCTATTTTATTTTTATTTGTCTTAAATATGTTTGTTTTATTTTTTAGTCCAGTGTAATATATATTAAAATGGTTCATAAAAAAGTTGATGTAAAAGAGTTAATTTTCGGATAATTATAATCCTGGGTAGAAACCGGAGTGGGAGTCTGAGGACCAGCTGGAAGGTCAGAGGTCAGCCGATTGAAGGTTAGTGTGTTGTGCCAACCCTCCTGCACATTAGTGGGAAGTGGAGCCGGTGGCCAGTTGATCGGTAGGCTGGAATAAGAGGGGTTAACATTATTCCCCCTCTAGACTGCACAAAATTGTTACTTTGTGAATTTATAAGCATTGCAGTGAAGTAGTTAAAATGTGTACTGAATGCTCTGTTGTTGATGTCTTTGTACCTTTGCTGACATTGACTGTGGCAGTTTCGCTAATGTTTTTTTCTGTGGAATTTACGCAGCAGGTCTGGCCTGCAATGTTAACAGGGACATTATTAGTTAAAACAAATTTACTGTGGATCTCCAGACCGTATCGTATAAGCGACCATAGTACGGAATATGGTAACTACTAATCAAAATTAGCAGCGTTTCACAAGAACATAAAAGAGCAGGAAACAAAGTACGTTAGGCCTTAAAGCCGTTATACAACTTTAGTAACTGTAACAAGGAAAGCAGTAGGTATGGTATTCTGTTATTTTTCAGTGTCTTCGATTTTGTCAGCGATGTCCCCAAGGAACGTACGAAGCGAAACATGTAAATTGTGTTTATATGGGACCCTTTGGACCAGCGTTTTTGTTGCTTGATATAACTGCACGATTCGCCGACAAGCTGAAGAAACTATTTGGCACTTGAAAACAACCCTTCATTGCCATATTGGGTACTTCTCCATACAGGAAATAATCATTTAGCTGCATGAATTAATTAATTGATAAAAAAAATAAGAAATTCCTTTAATCCATAACTTTTGCTGACTTTGCACATTTTTAAACAAAGCTTGCCTGACAAACCCATTGGACATATGTATCCACTTAATGAATAACTTTTCAAACCTCGCAGCAGCTCCTACGGCGGGGAGTTGAAGTGGAGCGCCTGAATATCTGGAACGACAACAGACATCGCATACGCAATTTCAAAGGAGATTGTTACTGAGCTCCACACGGATATCTACTCTTCCGTGGACTATTTTAACTCATTGTTTGCTACTTTGTCGATTTCAACAGACGTAAATACCTTATGCAACGATGATGATATCAAACAAAAATGTAATTTTACTAAATATCACTGGCTATGAAAAAAAGTCTTCGCGAGACGCAAAGCTGCTGATATTTCTTACCCTAAGGATTAAAAGCGTGGACTACAATCCATTACTACGATCACCATTGAAGTTAGTTAAATAAACCTCGGCCCCGGGACTGTGATAGTTCCTTTGTTGTGATCGATAGTAAATCTATGTAAGTCTTGAAAGTTCTGAATTGAATTTTAGTGAAAGTAACCACGCGCATTTTTTGCTCTATTATCACTGTCCGATGTGATACTATTGGTCCATAAATACCAGTCGAGCTATCTAGTACCCACTGATGACCGCCGCTCTTGCATACATAACGATGTTCACATATTTATCCAAAGGTGTATCCTACTGGAAAGCCACGTTTAAAAGTCAATATGGCAGGCGTGACATTATGGCATGTTACTTGGAGGTAACAATGGCTGACACGTCTGGTATATGGTTAGTGGTAAATGTGAATGTGGCGACATCATGGTGGTCACTACGTATATGCTTTACTATGTTGCTATTCATCACATGCTGGCTGCTGTTTATATTGTTACGTGCTTTGGCTCGAATAAGCAGCAACACAGAAAGAGTGAAAACTAACAAGCTTGTAAAACTTGAACAATGATTTTATTAAGTACAATTATTTTCATAAAATAAATAAACTTACGGTTTTAGAGAATCAAATCCAACAAATATAGAATTCACAAAATAATCCACTAATGGAATTTCAAGTCCTGATAAATAAATGTTCTAATAGTTCCAGGTTCGAATCTTGATGTAATCCAAAATGGCTGACAATGTCACGTGATGCAGTTCTTGTTTTATCGTCCAAATGAAAATCATAAACACATGTCATTTTCAAGATAATTCTTCTTTCTTCAATAAATTGACACAATGTCCAGAATAAAATAATTAATATTAACACTCAAACATGAATTACACAACTGTTAATTTTAGAGCCCAAAATTCTACTGAATTATTCTATCCCAAACAACAGTCTATATAACTGTTTTTCTTAAGGAAACAAGTGATCACGTGATTTTCTAGAAATTGATAGAGGTTCATGGAAGGTCACAGAAAGAGACTGCCTTCAAAAGGTCACGTACTCCAGATATTTCCTACTAAAAATACAAAGTTGTCATTGAAATTAACCAATTGTTTTAAAGGACTGTTTATCAATCTGAAGCAAGGTCAGATAATGAAATAAACAAGCCAAGGTCAGCCTGTTTACAACTAGAATCTAGATCAGCCTGAATTTTTTAGAAAAAATCTCCCAATTAATGAATATTAAACCCTAAATGACAAATTTGGATTTAACAATAAAAAATAAATAAATTAAATCCAATAGCCGTAACAATATTAGCAATCTTCATGACCCTCTGTGTGGTACGCTAGTTAAAATAGTAGAGTATCCATATGGCTTCGTCATGAATGTCTTTTTGTGATATGATAACCATGGTATAGATACCGGTCATTCCGATTGATATATTATATCCTAATTCTTATTTTCCTTTCGAGGTCTTTGTGTAAGTTGAAGGCACAGGGAGAAGACATATTCAGAACAAGCTATAGAAACAAATTTGCTTTAATTGATGAAGTTTTTCTATAGAGGCAAAATGCGCCTTGAACTATTTGTACCACCCTGTTATCTACTTAAGGTTTTGTAACCACGTCATGTGGGTCGACGTGTTCCGTCTCATACACGAGCCAATTTTGTAGGTAATGTCTTGAGGTCGCTAAGTCATAACAGCCCTGTGTTGCTTCAGTGGACAAATGTTTGAGGCGAATATCGTGACCGTATGGGATAGAGTAGATTAGGATCATAACTCCTGGCAATATCAACAACTTGATAACGGCTAATGGGCAGCGATATAGTTCATTTCACAACTGACGAACACGACCGCGATGATGTCTGTTGATATTATGGTTGATTTGGTAAGTAGCGCAAAGATTTAAGGTTTCTCGCAGCATCTGATAACAGGCCCAGGTCATTCAGATATACGTTAATAGGTAAACTGCAACTATTTGATATTGCTTTGTTCAGATACGAATCTGATTCAGCAGATAGAACAGTAGACTCAAACTTGGGATGTTGTGGTCAAGAACGCTGCCCAATGCGATACTGTGAAGAGACGAGTCTAGGAAAATGAAACCAGGTACATACCCTTATGCCAAATCAACGAGCATGTACACGCAGATGAAGTTTTATAAACGTTTTACTTAGAGAAAGTGTTTAAAGCCGCCTGAGTAACCTTGGGATTTTTTAGGCTACTGCCACGCTTTGCGGCGTCGACGATTCACATTTCGAAGTCGTAGGCCAAGTACAAACGTTGGTATTCTTTCCCCGTCAACAGCTAAAGAGCTTTTTCTTTCTGCATCTGAAGTATCAATTCGTCATTGACGGTTACGATTAACATCTATCTTGATTTCACTTTCCTTTCATTTGTCTTTTGATTCATACGTGTTTTGATGTCCAGTATTTACCTTAACAATGCTGACATTCGACTAGACGCCGACGTCCTAGATAATTCTGGCGAGGCATCAACAAACTGTGTAGATGTGTATATATTGTGTATATAATTGTTTTATTTTTATTTTCTAAATTGAAAACATTATGTTGAAGTAAAGTGAAAACTAATTCAATATCGGCATGTAGTCATATTGGGTAAATGGCGGGGTGGGGGTGGGGGTCTTAACTCACCTGATAACCTTGTATTTTCTCCTCGCGTTCCAACTAGGCTAACCGCTGAGACAAACTAATTGACCGCTGGATCCAGCTGGACCCCTAACTATCTGATTCCTTGGTACCATGTCCCGGTTCCCACCCAGCCACCATTATTAATGCAAGAAACGATTCCCAAATCAGCTAACATCTGACCATTCAATAGGCTCCTTAGACTCATCGAGGTGTAGCCAAAACCTTCAACATGTATATAAATATAATTGGAGTTATTGTATTGTTCTTTAATAAGATTCGCTACCTGATAACACTAAACTAAATACAATGGATTTAGTTGGTTACTTTACCATAATCAAGAATATACGTCTCCTAACATCCCAACGCCTGTCATCGCTTTGTCAACAGGTTCTACGACAACTCTCGGCGCTCATCCTCTCAACGCCTTGTCAACAGAATACGCTACAAATACAACACCAACTCCAACAAATGCAACTTTAACCACATCATTTACATCAATCATGATGGCAACACCGTCGCAATTAATAGGTAGGTTTTATATATAATTTATACATTAGAAAATAGTTTTATATTTGCATGTACATTTACATTCCATATGCACGAAATATTGTTAATTTGATCTCAGTGGAATGTATATAATCGATACAATTAAAAATAATGCTGGTCCTTAAACAGATAATTATTGTAGGCATTGGTTCTTGCACAGTTCGGATTCATGGCCCTCATCAATTACATCATGAATCATTATTGCAGTAAATTATCTGTTATTAACATATTGTTGGGAGTGGACACAAAATTCTAGTATATTTGTGGAATATTTATTGTGTAATGATTCGAACTTTCAAGTTCGGGAAGAGTAATATTTAGAACACCAAAGACAATTGGTGTTTCCAACGGAATATGACATTTATCAATTCAAGACATTGATTCGTCTCCCGTTGATTGGGAAACTTGATATTTTACTGTTGCTAACATCTTATTATTTTACTTTGAACTATTTGGTGTTTTGATAATCGCTGGTCGATATTAAAACTGTTAGTATTTTTAAACATGTATACATACAACCTATTGTATTGCGCTAAATAGCTTAAAAGTGCTGGTGCGCAGTTAAAAAAACAAACAAACATACAAACATTGATTCGTCAATATTTAGCAAGTACAATTACAATTTCTTGAATCATATCTATCAGTTCGCGTCATCAATGCCATTCGACTATTCAGAAAAATCATCAATCTAATTCAACCAATCAAGAAGTTGCCAAGGGCGTTAGACGAATCATAAATTGATTGAATATGTTTTTATTTTGTAAGGCTTATGACTGACGATTTATAAAGCTCTGCTAGATTTTCCTTTTTTTTCTCTCCAAAAGTCTTAATATATTTCAAATAACATGTTAACATGTATTCCCAAGATTTTAGAATATAAATTTTCAGAAAATTTATAAATACTAATTGGAGAGATTTAAGGAAAGACTAAAAACTTACTCCAGTAAGCAAAATGTTTTCAGCTATCAAAACCGGTGATGAAACTCAATTATCAATTAAAAGATCAGTATTACGTTCCCATGGCGGCTCCAGAGCAACCAAACCTAATGGAATGGTAAAATAACATGGAACAATAAAAATAAACCTAAAATAAAAGAAATACATAAAGGTATAAACATCAAAAGTTATATAAACTACCAGTTATACAATCAATAAGGCAAGCGTCTTACCTCTTTTCTTCTCTTATGCTTCTAAATTCTTCCTTCTATATAACCCCACTGACAACATCTCATAACTGAGTTTAATATTACTAAGGTATTATAGGCCCCTAAAAAACGCGATACCGCTGTGGTTAAAGTATAACCACTAACACGCGCCCCTAACTATGGTCTCAACTAGAGTGTAAGAGGTAGTCTCAAAACCAAGACTATCAGGTCCAGCGACACAATGTTGCAACTAAAAACCTCATCATATATGCATAGGTTATGACCCCAAATTAGATCTTATAAGGTAGTCTCAAACCCAAGATTATCAGGCCCAGAAACACAAGGTTGCAACCAAAAATATGCTAATTTAGAAAATGATCTCAAATTCATACACTATAAAGATAGTTAACCCCAAAACTATCAGGATTTGCAGTAACTTAATAACATCATGCATTAACTAACAATGCAAATAGTTGTAATATGGGGTTATGTATTCTACATGAAAGAGCACAAAGAACTCCAAATTGACAGAGAAAAATACGGAAGCAAATTGACGAGGGAGCAAGGATGTTTAGAGTGAGAACCCAAGACAAGACACCCAAGATGTTTAAAGGGAATCATCGAGTGAGTACAGGGTCAAACAAGACACTCAAGAAGTATACATGGACCAACCACATGAGCAGAGGGATAATCGGTCACTAGCAAGTGATCATGGGATTCTCCAACAAAAAAGTCCTTTTTAGGGCTATTGATTTTCATTGCCTTAATAGGGTCTTCCACTTGGTTACGGAAACCCTCCTTGACAAGCTCTATCCAAAAAGCCTAACTTGATCATTTTCGGACCCACCGTTCAAAATTAACAATCTATTTCTCTCTGACAGTGGCTACCTTTCAAATGACGTTTAGTCATATTAGCAAAAGAAACTGTTAGGGACATATAATATGTACACTTTTGTACTAGAAAATTGGCATAGTTAGGAACGTAATTTAATTCTTCAACTCTACCATTTGATGAATAGCATTGGTGGCTTACACAATTTTGGCATAGGGAAATCCACTAGAAAAACTGGATTGAATTTGGAATAAGCGTACGTCCTTTCGATTGGTTGATAGGATGAGTACGTGATGGGTCTGTTCCCACTCACCCAGGTCTAACATTCATATCATTAGCCCCTTTATTAGGGTATGATATGACGACCAAATTAAATAACGCACTCCGTGCGCATAAATGCCAGGAAGATGTGGCACCATTCCATCTTCCTGGATAAATTAAATCACTACCATATAAATAAATGGCAGTGCAAAATAGTGAACATATGACCCTGGTGGCCGGTTTCACTTTAAATCCAAATATTCGTTCATTCATTCAATGATTATACCTAACAAAAAATGTGATCTGACATTGTCTAGTCTGTAGTAATCGAAATCTTTGTAGTTGTTGATATCCGTTGTCTATCAAGGTCAAGGCCGTACGTTAAACTTATGGATGGCCTCATGGATCGTCGTAAAATAAAAAAATATTAGTATAATACTATTAAAGCTAAATATTCGGCCAATGTAATTGGACTACTGCCATTGTAATTGGACTACTGTATTGTAATTGGGCTACTGTCATTGTAATAGGACTACTGCCATTGTAATTGGGCTACTGCCATTGTAATTGGGCTACTGCCATTGTAATCGGGCATTGTAACTGGACTACTGCCATTGTAATTGGACTGGTTTTAATACATGTTTCAAATCCATGTAATTTCAACAACCCTCAACATTTAAATTAGTTTCTATATGAAAATGAAAAGATGTATCAAAAGATCCTGAAAACGCTCAATCGGTAAAACGTATTCAGATATATAATTAAAATGTATGTGCGACACTACGTTGTTAGATATCAGCGGACGTTTGTTTCTACAACAGTGTAAATTAAAATATTTAAAGTTTTCATTCAAATAGTCAATTTTTGGAAAGGAAATTAAGTAATATTAGTTATATTGTCTATTTAATGATGATTCAGAAACACGTACATATTAATCAGATTTAAAAAAAAAGGTTTTATAGCTTTAAAGACAAGGCTATCATAGGCTTTCAAATAATTACCTTCCTTACCGTAAGACGAATTAGATTAAATATCAATATAGTGATACAACATTAAAGCGAAGTAGCTTGAATACATACATAATACATACAGACATACATACAGTCAGATATACTTGTATATATCCACCTCAGTAAATTGTATGCATACAATCATGTGTACCTATTAGCGATACCAATTCACTTTAACTGTTCTGTATACATTTCAGTAACGTATGCCTGCATGAAGACGCCAACAATTAGTAGTATAGCATACGATTTAAAGCAGACAAATACTGAGGCCGGAGACTGCCACCCGGGGAGCAAAGATCACGTGGCGTCAGAGGCATTAGTCATTAATATGTGCAAAACATTAGAACCACACAATTGGAAGGAAGGACAACATGTGAGTGTATATCTCAATCTCTGTGTGTGTGTGTGTGTGTGTGTGTGTGTTAATCAATTCATTCATATTTATATCCCGGCAAAGTAATTGTTCCATTGACTCCCAGACCAGGTTTCGATTTCCAGTACTGGAACAAATTATAGTTATCTAACCTGCTTGACAAAATTCTTTGTCTCTGATATATATTTCATACCATCTCGCATCTTCCTACACGAAAAGCATATATTGGTAAAGTACAATAATTGATAGGATCTGGGAATTTGTGATTTAAAGCAAGCAATCAAGTCGAACTAGCCCAGGCTTGCAAATATCACAGTGTTAGCTATAGCTCCTTTTTGTCCCTCTCTTTATGTATTCTTTATACTTTAAACTAAATAGCAGAAAAGCGCGAAAACTAACACGTTTTATTAAATTCAACAAATAAATTATTTCTCTAGAACACAAAGTGACATTTTAAAAGGAACTTATTAAAAATCAACTAAATCTCAGATAGTCCTAAAACGTCTGTCACAAGTCCAAATGTACGAGGTTCCATTTGAATTCCAGTGGTGTTTCAAATTAATTCCAAAAATGAATATATTGATTTGCTTGATGCACCATGTGTTACGAATCTTTTTATGTATCGCAATATTATAATCCAAACTGTTCTTAACTGAATTCACTATAATTCTAATTAACAGTTAAGTCCACGAATATTTCTGAGCACTTTGTAATTTCAAGGAATAATACTTTGAGTACATAAAAGACCCCAAATGTGAACATAGCAATAAGACTGATTCTGTTTCGGATGTTAAGGCAGCAAAAAAGTAAATGTTCAAGTAAACAACTTTGATTTTAAAAGCTGAATGTCAATAATAGAATCAGGATGTGGGACCGTCTTCTCAAACAATTAAAAATGCCAAAATGTTTAGACATTTCCAAGTAAAACCCTTACTGCCCTACACTCAGTCCAAGTAAGCATATCTACCTAATAATGATCTGAATATTAAGTATATAGTCACTGATTAATATTAACTACGTATTATGTTGCTTACAAAATAAATGCCACTTGCTAGGTATACCATTGGTTTCATTTATTTGGGACATAGGTCAATTACAAAATACATATCTCCCACCCAACTCATGCATAACGGACAAACTACACATAAATCTGGAGTTAGATAAATAATTTTCTCTGCATGAAAACGTAAAAATCGAAGTTACACCAAGTACGTTACATAAATATGGTTCGTCACAATGGTATGTGTGCCCTTTACATGAGATTTATCTACATTGTGTTTATATAATAAATGATACAAAGTTTCAAGCACTGTCACCATTATAGGGTACATTTCTCGGTTACGTTTGTTGTTTTTGCTTTTGTTTATTAAACCTATTATATAATGTTATAAAAATCGATTATTATTAAAGATGAAAATGTCTAAAGGAAGGCCTCTCTCTCTCTCTCTCTCTCTCTCTCTCTCTCTCTCTCTCTCTCTCTCTCTCTCTCTCTCTCTCTCTCAACAATCGTAGCAAAATACGGGCGTAAATCTAAGAAAGCCAACGAACGTAGAGGATGATTGCTTGTGTCATCTTCCGATGTCTCTGGATTTAGGAATGAGAAAGTTTTATGGTTGGCAGTACTATTATTCAAGCAAAATAATGATCAACTGCTAATGTATTAAAATAGTTTAATTACCTCGTGGTGGTTCATGATTATGTTTAGTTTCTATTCCACCTGAACTTACATGCTAAGGTACGTGAGTAGCTGAGCGTTCATGTGAATGGATTTGCAAATCATGTGTTTGTAATGCTCTACTTTCTTCATTAAAACCAACTTGCTTAAATCATAATTGTGTATTATATTGACTTAATCATAAATTAATCAGAAAATATAAATTAAAAATGGAAACAATCAATGTATCAATTTGCAAAGGTGATTGTGAAAGTCCGCAAAAGGCATAGAACTACATTTTGTAGCTGACACGGCAAGATTGGATGACGTTTATTTTCTCAGACAATGCACAGTTCCCTTTAGTAAATCTCAACTCCTTTCAAAGGGTACATCTTGGCATTTGTATGTGATAAAAAATAAAATATATGTACCGTTTTATGCTGTTTCAATGATATTCCACTCGTTGTATACATTTTTCAGTAAAGCACCGTGTATGTATTTCTGGATGTGTGAGTGTGTTTATTATATATACAAAATAATTCGAGCTTCATTTTAATTTTTCATGTATTGATCATATAAATGAATGCTATTTATTCGCGTTGTACTGACAATATTTGTGAGTATTACGTTTTCAGTGTGCTTAACGTTTACGTGAAAATTATTTTTATTTCTCAATATTATTACACTATTATATTCTTATGATAGTTGTCGTATTGGTAAAAAAAAGTAGATTTCGGCATTTACCTTAATATTTAGATCTGTCATCAATACTACTGAGTTTGTTATATTTTATGAAGTACCTGGTTTGAAAGGATTTTCTTAAATCCAACACTATTTACAAATGGATTACAACGAAGAATCCAGGCACTTGAAATGAGATGCTACAAAACCATCCTTGGCATGTCTTACATGGACCACATCACAAATGAAGGAGTATGTAACACCATCAGTCACAAAGTAGGTCATTATGAAGACCTCACCACTGTCAAAAAGAGAAAGCTGAAATGGTATGGCCATGTCACTAGAGCCAACAGTCTATCCACAACAGTAATGCAGGGCAGTGTCCAGGGTAGCAGAAGGAGAGGTAGAAAGTGAAACAAGTGGACTGACAACATCACAGAATTGGCCAGGTAAAGTTTTGCGGAGACATTGGCACATGATCGAGACAAGTGGAGGGAACAGGTCAGATGTTCAGCAGCACATTGCCTCAACGACCACACTAGGTCATTAGAGATGATGATGATGATGATGATGATGATGATGATGATGAACTGAATAAGACGAATGTTTTAGAAAGAATATATACATATATATATATATATATATATATATGTATATATATATATATATATATATATATATATATATATATATATATATATATATATATATATATATATATCTTCTCACCGGGTTACATCCATCGTTTCCTTTTATATACTCTAGGTTATGTCAAGGTGCGATTCCATTCCTCTTTACACGCCCGTCGCCACATTTTTTGATGGAAAATATTCCAGTCAGGGAGGACTTGCGGGGATTTTCGTCGGATGCATAGAAGAAGGCTTTAAGGTAATAATAATAATAATAATAATAATAATAATAATAATAATAATAATAATGTTATTATTATTATACTTAGTACTCTATTTTTAATAATAATAATAATAATAATAATAATAATAATAATAATAATAATAATAGTTTTGTTATTATTATTATAATTATTATTATTAGTATTATTATTATTATTATTATTATTACTGTTGTTGTTGTTGTTGTTGTTGTTGTAGGTAATCCCAACTGTTCTTTAGTTCATGAAATCGTAGACATGTCCAAATGAAATTTAATTGTTTCAACTAACGTATATTATAATATTATTTCGTAGTTTTATAAACTATTTCTCTGAGGCATTATCGCGGAACTAATTCTTCAAAGATAATTGATAAGTATCGTGAAAAATTAACTTGTGAACCTAAATATTCCTGATCAACTGACGACAGTTCCATGCTCTCTAAAGGCGTGTAATGAACAATAGTCAAACATTTTTAAATCCACATATTATAGCCTTGTTTTGATCATTGTTTTACACCAGTCCTCAGTCTCCTCGCTTATGGGCATTATATTTCCAACGTCGTTCAGTACTGGTGCATAACTATTCGATGTACAATGTTATTGTCCTCCGATTCTAATAAAAGTTTCGAATTCGGCATTGAACCACTTTACATTTGTCAGCAGCCAACATTGAAAACAACATTAACAAAAATCATTTCACTATGAACATGTTATAGTTTCATGAGTTTAATTCGATTTTACGAAGAAATAAAAGCCAACATTGACAAAATATATTCGAAACGTATGGTATGGTTGTACTGCTCACTCGTTTCCATTGATTGAATTAGCTTAATTCTAAGATACATCATTCCTTTTCGTGATATTGAAACCTGCTATTTAATCCGAGCAAACAACAAACAAATCAGAGACAAATCAATTTCCTGCTGACGGCGTCCAAATATATCCTGAATGATATGTCAGTACAAAACAGACTTTCAGATTTTCGCTTATTAGTGAAATTTGAAATGTTTTGGAAGTAACATTTTGGCAAGGGCTGCATTTGTCAATGGAAAAGTATACAAACTAGTCTTCCACAATCAATAAATAAATAATGTA
Source organism: Unio delphinus (assembly GCA_029339505.1). Lineage (NCBI taxonomy): Eukaryota > Metazoa > Mollusca > Bivalvia > Unionida > Unionidae > Unio > Unio delphinus. The sequence continues at coordinate 4,396,230 of JAQISU010000064.1, forward strand.
TTCGCAATAAATGTTATTTGTTCGCATTATTTCATAATGGCATTTTGACATATATCAGATATTTTGTTTGCAATACGTATTATCGGTTCGCATTCTTACTTAATGGCATTTTGATATATATTAGATTTCTTGTTCGCAATGATTATTAACGTTTCGCATTCTTTCTTAATGGAATTTTGACATACATCAGATTTATTTTCTTCAGATGATTGTTCAAGAGTGCGACAGAAATATAACAGTCATGCATATAACAACTGGAGGGCATTTTTTAATGGATCCACGGAGTTATTCTATCGTAAACTGAGTCATGGACTGTCAAATAAAAGATTATAGTGAATGGGCTTTGTGCTATTATTACATCGTATCCTATGTAGGTTACCATGACCAAGGCTAAAATTTAAATGGGAAACAATTGCAATATATATTCCTTACAAAAACTCTGACCATGAAATGGTACTGAATTCTCTAGCACATGTTATACCTCTCTCACATCATTAGTAACCATCTCACCCATATCAATTAATTTGGTCTTTGATATATATATATATATATATATATATATATATATATATATATATATATATATATATATATATATATATATATATAATACGATTAAATGATCATGGTTGGGTAATTATCGATGTGTAAATTTATTCGAATGAGCATTTCTTAATTATACAGAACAGTAATTGGCAACGATAATGATTAAAGATACATATGGTCCCAAAATGCCCACAATACATGAATTTGCCAGAAAAGAAACTTTTTGATTTATAATCGAAGTGATTTACGAAAGGAAGACGTGCTTTCTGTGCTTACATGTAAAGATAACACAAGGGAATGGTACATAACAATAAATGCAACATATCCATCTCAAAAACTAAAAGCGTTGAATTCATGTAAAATATGTGAAGTCATTATTTAGTAGCACTAATATCTACTTGTGAATCTAGATTTGCGCTTTTAGATTGACCTATCATTAGAACATTGCGTACAAAGCAATGGTCATTTACCTCAATGTAAAGCAAGCGATATAATGTGTATATGAAACATTATTGAGTAGTCATCTACGTAGACCATGTATCTAGCCAAGAAAGATGAATGGTTTAAATACAAACACGGCTGATTATATCAGAGATGGCAGCAAGCCTCGGTACGGATTTGCAACAATGATATTTTACCGAAACACGCGAAGTCTTTATCGTTTGTTTTCCTAGTCATATTTCTCGACCCAAACAACCTCACCAACATCTTTAATTTGTTTGGCAAAACAATTCCCGTCTGGAAATGAAATTGTATACTCCTTTAAATTTTGTATTTTATTCCAATGTTACCCCAAAAGTATATTATTTTAACAAAATGCCGCGGAGAAATCTCTTTCGATAGTTTGTTCGAAACGTTTGCTTTGAAATCACTCAAGAAGTACATGTCTGGTGCTTTTGGCCATATAGTAAAAACATACTAATGGAGACCTTGGTTACTGAATGGTCTAAGACACTTACTTTTATATATCATTGTCTTCCAAACTCTGTGAGTGTGAGTACACATCTTGGCTCAATATAAGTGAGATGAGTGGGAGAGACTGCCAGTAGCTTCCGTGGCTCTGGTTCATCCAGGTATTTTTTTTATGTTCCTCCGCCATACTTACTGGCCGCCTTGATAAGCATTTCTGAAAGAAATGGCAATAAAGTCTAACATCGATTTAAAAAAAAAAAAATAACAGGTTTATAAATAGCGTTAAAGACAGCTACGAATATAAAAAAACATCCATACGTATAGGCTGGGGGTGGGGGTGGGGGCAACAAAGGTATTTACAAAGCATTCTATGCGATTAATTACTGCTTCATTATATTAATTCAAAATTACTTTTTTTTATTGATTTTATAAAAGTACGGTATTTTATCATTTAAGCGATGAGACTGGCCCACCATATTATTATATGTTTGTCTAAGCTACATTCACATTACATTGGTATATATGAGGTGATCATTCGTGACGTCACAAGAAGGCAACTTCTAAGCAACCATAAGGATCAATTTCATGACAGCGGTGAGACATCGAAATTTCTGCAGTTTTAGAAATAGACCGATCTTAGAAGTTACTCATTTTGCATCCTCCATAAAATGGTAACTTACCACTGGTCTAGTGCCGGGAAGAAGAAAAAAAAAATAACTATAACATGGCCCACGGTCTCAAAAGCACATTCCGCTTTCCTCCAATATTAAATATAACAAACGAAAACGCAGGGTCAGATCAGATCAAGTATTTGGGGTTGGGGTAGAAAGCTTTACAAGGGTCCTGACACTCTTCAAAAGGGCACCAAAGCAAAAGCCTCTGTGTCTATTTCCTGAAAGTGTGCAGAATACCCCCAAAAATGTGTGCAAAAATAAGATGATGGTCAATTTCAAGGGAAAAGTGGGTGTACCTATTTATGTAAGATTATCTTTTAGCCGGGGGAGGGGGCCTCCAGTCCTGTAACGTCTCAGAATAACTTGGAAGAATTCACGAAGGCAACTGCATATTTACCTAACTGCAAGTAGAGCAAGTGATATATTGACGATGTACCAAGAACGCACGTATATTTATTTTGGATCAGAAGTGGGACAAAGATGTTGTGGTCAGCTATTAAGTTTTACGGATGTGAGACAAAATATGTTTAGCGGTGGAATGGGGTAGGGTGGACAGGCAAATGTACCTACTCATCATGCCACTATGCGAGGTACAAATGAGCATTGGGGCGTATAGTCTGGTCAGAAAAAAGGTCATAGAAACACCTCGGTTCTGGTATGTACCATACCAGGAATTTTTCGACAGCTTTTCAACCGAGCTTAAGACGAAAGCTTCATCATGTACTTTCAGCGAGAAGTATAGGATGGTAAGGGATACAATAATATTCACAATGACTGGTAAACTTCAGCAACGTTTACTCAGAAAATACAAGTTATACTTGGACACAACCATACAAATGTGTCGTTTATTTGAGCAGTCAAAAATGTTAATCAAGTATTTCGGGTAACCGGATCTAGCAGCCAGACTGTAAAAAGTAACCCATGAAAATAAAGCAAAAGCCCGAAACCAAAGCGACGTGTGCAGCGGGAAAAATCATTTCAATGTGAAATGCAATAAACCCAATTATGTTAGTGCTAGAAGAACACACGAAGAGCACAGAAGTAATTATGAAAAGTGGCTTAATATCAGTGAAACCAGCCAGAAAAATATAATTTCAGCATTAATGAATTTCAACAGTTGTGAAGTGCATTGCCACTTAAATAGAGGCGCCGACATCAACAATGTCCGTAAAAAAAACGTTTCGTAAATAACAAGTCAGGCCAACAAATACTTACATCAAAATGTGCAACAAGAAACCACTTTGAAAAACTCGATCTAAAAAGCATCAACCCGAGTTTGGAGGTGTCGTTATGGTGGTGTGGGGTCGGGTGCTCCCAATATTGTAGTTAAGTTACTATGATAGTCCCTCCCATGCTCGTTTTTGTAGGAAGTGAAAGTAGTGGTAGAGGTAAAGCTCCACGTCCGCTGTCAGCAATGCCGACAGTTAAATTATTGAGTACACAAAAGGTGAAATTCAAATGAATAGCAATTTAATACAATTCAATAGTCAAATGATAATAATTCCCCAATCACTCTTCTTCCTCTTGACCCTGTAGCAGCATATTGCATCATTTGATATGTAGTGTGAAATAGCTTTCCACCTGTCCTTGTATTATACTCATCTTTGTATTCTATCATATTCTTCCAATTCCTTCTCCACTTCCTCATGAATTGTTCCAAATTCCTTCTTCTCTAGACTTCTCTTTACGCCTCCTCCTTCTTCACATTCTCTTGCTCTACACCTAGTCCTCCTACTCATCGACACTCTCCTGACCACTTTGTCGACTTGGACTGTTCTGCCAGTCTCACTTCAATGTCTCTTCTTAGAGACAAGGGACTGACTATACCAGAAGTCTGTCCTCTAAAGGCTTCTTTAACGTAACTTTGTCTAAGAATTCCCTAACTTTCCGCCAAATTACGTGTGGATTCCTCGGAGAATTTCTTTAAAACCTTTTCAGCATGATGTTTGGACAATTACTGAGTTTCAAGATTCGAAAGTAGTAAGTTAAATTAGGATTGAAACTAGATACAACACCATCTCTTAAATCCGATTGGAGGTTGATTCTGTCATATTATATTCAACGCAGCAGGCAATACCCCCAAGGGGTCTGTCAATGTGTTGAGATATACGACGCCAATAAAGGACCTTTGTTCTTCAGTAATTATACCAAATGGCTACGTGGGTCACAAAGGATCGAATACTAATTAGCAAATGGGATCGATTGTTGTTAATAGTGACAAATTTATTACACTTGTCGACTCTACGAAACACGGTGATCCTGCTAAAGCAACTTTTACAGTCAAAAGCGAACTTTCAGCGATATTCCAGCAGGTTTGCTGTGTAGAAAGCTGCCACTCTCACTTCAAGAAAATGCGACGAAAGAAAAAGATAAATCAGTTGAACGAGAATTTCGAATACCTATTACTGAATCAGCAAAAAGTGTTAGGCACATGGTCCTTGTACAAAAAAAGATTGGAAATGTGCGTATTTGCATAGATCCACATCCCTTAAATACTGCGCTCATAAGAGAAAACACGAAACTATACACACCTGAGGATGTGTTACCAAAACTTGCTAATGCAAATATCTTTTTTAGGAATTGATTTTTTAGTAAAATTAATAAGATTGCAATTTTCTTTAAATTGTATTATTAAAGTAATGTTTTCATTTATAGCATAAGTTGGCAATGTAAATCACTAGCTATACGAATGTACATTATTGTATGGAAATAGGTTATAAAGCAAAAATCTTACTGGGTCAGTCAGCTCCTAAGTCTTATCAGTGAAACATATATTCTGTAAAACCAGGCATTGGCAAAGTCTAATTCGGTTTTAAAAAAAAGTAGAACGAACTTCCGTGCTGACGTAAATACAGAATGGTTCTTATCTAATGATGGACAGTCATCGCTACAAAATGGTTCTTATCTAATGATGGACAGACATCGCTGCTGGCTCAGTATGTTAAAACATGTTGCTGGTTTAGAATATTAAGGAATTATCATATTTGGACCTAACTAATGCCAAACGAATATAGATAAACTACAAATTTGAGTTCTACCTTATGTCAAATGACGTAAATTAAGCCGGTTTTGACCAGGAGAAACTGATTCTTACCTGAAAAGAGCGGACATATTTCCTCTCCGATACCTTAAACCTGACACAAGATGCGTATAAATAGACCGCGCATTAAAGGGTCGAGTCAGTTCTATATCGACGAGGAAATAGACTTTCGCCTTCTCATTTCAGGTAAAACAATTGTATATCTCGTAACTTCTTTAGGAATAAGTACTTTAATGTTGAGATTTTAATAGTAACATTGTTATGTTAGCAACATTGTTCACTTAATACTTTTATTTATAATATATTGTAACGGAATGTTTAAATGTTCTAAAGGATTCATATTTAATTATATTTATGTAATTTTTATTGTAAAGGTTGAATTCGCTACCAACTTCATGTTTTGATTTAATGATTTAAATAAAGTATTCTTTAAGTAAGAAAGAATATTATCTAGCAATATATTTAAATCTATATTCTATTTTAATATAAGTAAAATGCATTTCTTTAAATTAATTGTTACATTAACTATAGTCATTACATCTTATACTTTTGGCTATCTTGAAATTGTTCGAGAATTAACTATTTGTATAATATTCTAAAATGCAGAAGTTATACGAATAAATGAAGTTGGAAAGCTTGAAAAGGGAAAACATAATATGTATTGCATGAATTTTTATTATAAAGTTTTTAGATGTGTTTTTAGAATGTAGTCAATATATGTGTGTTGATTAATTAAAAAAAGTCAGTTCTATATCGACGAGGAAATAGACTAATGCCTTCTCATTTCAGATGTAGTGTAGCTGTTTTATCATCGCGGCGGCGAATCTCATTTCAGATGTAGCTGTCTTATCATCGCGGCGGCACTCTTTTAAGAGAGCCCTCTCTCTCTCTCTCTCTCTCTCTCTCTCTCTCTCTCTCTCTCTCTCTCTCAAAGATGTAGCCGTATCTACACTGTTATGAGTGACTCTTCCTTTTGAGAGAGTTATTTCATAAAAGTTATGGAGAAGATTCTTTAAAAAAACGACATTAGTGGACTAACATCATAAATAAAGTTTTCCGTACCAGCAAGAGTGTCTCATACGATTCCGTACCTGATTCCCTAGACATTCCATCATCATGTGACATCCTTTATCTAGGAACTCATTCTTCTCTTCTTTCTATCGTCCTGAGTTCCTTGCATGTGTTTATGAGATCGATCTATAGAACATTCCAGTCATATTCTCATAAAATCTTCAGTAAACTTGATGTTCGTGAGGCATACTGGCATGTGAGACTTTATCTGAAATCAAGTGAGATAATAACAATAATTACACCTTTCAGTCGTTACAAATAGGATAGGTTAGCAATTGGTCTCAAAGTCTCATGTAAAATATTTACACAACAAAAATCTCACTCAAGCACTTGGAAATTATAATTGTGTTTTCACTATATCGGATGATATGATTGTTGCTCGTTATAGAAACTGAACAAGAAGCAAATCTAGACAATGAGAGAAAATTGCAAAACCTGCATCGAAATGAATATTATTGTAACAATAAAGAAATATGGCTGACTGGAATCATTTTTCATGATCACAAGTGAGCCAACACAGATAATACAAAGGTTTATGCAATGCACGAAATGTCCAGAACGCCGGATATTCCTGACGTGAACAGGCTATATGGCAAGGTGCAAAATATTATAAAAGTTCGTCCAGATAAATTGCAGATGAACTGGAACCGATTCGTTAACTCACACACAAAAGAGATTCGGTTTTAATAATGCGAGGCTGCTTTCCAGAGACGTAAGAAAAAGCGAACCGATGCACCAGTGCTGCCATATTTTCACGTAAACCAATAAGTCGCACTACAAGTAGATAGTAGCAAGAATGAACTGGGTGTTGTCTTACTTCAGGGTGGTAGACCTGTTGAATTTGCATATAATGAACTAAAACCGCCCAAAAAAGTGGGAACAAATTGAAAAAGAAGCACGTTCAATACTTCCCGAGTTAGAATGCGTCGACCATTACGCATATGGAAGAAAGATCATGGTCTAAATTTATCACAAACCGCATGTTGACATACTAAAGAAACATTCGAGCAAAGCCTTAAAACGATTACAAGATATAATGATAAAACTGTTTCGAGATGACATTGAATTTAGATTTGTGAAAGAAATAATTATAGTTATCGCTGATGCCTTAAGCCGAGTGTATCTAGAAACTGTCAACATAGAAAGTGAGCGACGAAAAATCTTGAACGTTATATTCGACAACTTCCCAGATGCGATACTGCAAGAATTCAAGAAAACAGTTCTGGAAGAAAGAATATGTAATTACTTATGGAACTCACTATTGATGGCTGGCCTGAAGCCATGGACAAAGTTTTTTTGCTACAAGATGGAATTGATGCAAAACGAAAAGCATATGTAATTCTCAAATCATTGAGAATAGACAAAAAAAGTAGTCTTCACAAAGTTCAAAATTACGCGCGCCAGAGGTCCTGGGGCGCCAGAACTGTTTTGGGTCTTCCTTGACATCTGGGCACTATCTACCCTCAGTACGCCACTTTATCGGTGTCTATTTTAGATCCGAATCATGCTTGAGAGGGTATCTGGTCTTTGATATATCCCAGAGGTCTGATAGGGCTTTGCATTTGTGGTGGGACTCTCGCAGAATTATGAATCATAAAATGGCAAGAATTTGGATGCTGCATTGCAATACGAATCCAAATAGGTATAATCTTTGTGTGGTCTCTAGAGGAATAATTCTAACATGAGGTTCAAAATGAGTTGCCTTGTCATAATATCACTTTTGAATCACTTAAGTATTTGCGTGTTTCTGAAGACTAGTAAAATTATAAAGCGCTTTATCAACATTTTTAACATGATGGTGCTTTGAGATTCAATGCGAGAAGAAAGAACTACATAACTTCCTACCTTCCTACTTACACCGTTCCGGTGGCTTAGTGTTAAGAGCGTCCGCCTCGTATGCTTAAACCCGCGGGTTCGAATTCCCGCCATGTCATACCAATGACTTATAAAAATGGTACTAAGAGCTACCTCGCTACGCGCTCGGTATAATGAGGTTAGTGTTAAGACTGGTAGGCCTGGTGTCATGATAATGTGACTGAGTCAGATATCACGCTACATGTCTGCGGCATAATGCCCCATTCTCGACATCACTATAAACTACCACTCTGAAGACATTGTAGAGATATGACTGAAACAAGTGTTAAAGCTGCATCGAAAATCAAAAACACACACACACGCACACACACACACACACACACACACACACACACACACACGGTGACACATCTTCCTAGCTATTCATGATTTCATCGCACACGACTGGAATATCATAATCGGGACTAAACCTGCTTGAGAACGCGTTATCTCACATTGTATGCACTGTTCAAACTGGTTAAGTGATGTAATCAACATTGAGTTTTGAGTTATTGTACATCTTTAAGCACCGTGAAGTAAGATGAACTGACCATGTTATATGATTGATCCATTTATGTTTTATATGATATTGTGAAAACTTTAGTTAAGTGACGTAATCAACACTAAGTTTTGAGTTATTGTACATCTTGAAGCACTGTGAAGTAAGATGAACTGACCATGTTATATAATTGATCCATTTATATGTTTTATATGATATTGTCACAACTTTAGTTAAGTGACATAATCAACATTGAAGACGGTACATTTGCTTCAACTTTGAGTAATTGTACATCTTTCTTCGAACTTATTTTTCTTTAATTAAACTAGATCAAATTCTGAAATTTCTGTCGGTATTACCCAGCGCCGGATTAAGCATCTTGAAGGTCCATAGGTAGTCAAACTTTTGGGGCCCCAGACCCATGGTCACGGTCTCATGGGGGCCCCTAATGGGGCCCATAAAAGTCGCGGGGCCCATAGGCAGTTGCCTACTCTACCTAATGGGTAATCCGGGACTGGTATTACCTGTAATCCTAATAATTTTTTTTGAGTTCTCATTAATTTAATTTTTACCAGTATTATTGCTCTTTATTTAAACTTTATCAAAATCTGAAATTTTCAATCGGTATTACTTGTGGTCCTAATTATTTTGTAAATTTAATAAATTTATATTTTGCCATTATTATCATACTTTAATTGTCTCATTGATTAATAATAAACACTTTAAAGTTTGTATTTTTCAACCTGTGTACATATTTATACACACTAAGTTTATACTAATTTTTCATTTTGCATATAATCGTTTGTGTACCCACCAGCACTGCAAATCTTAGGCATATCTTAAAATGTGTAAATGTCTCCCACAACGGAATCGCGTCACAATTAGTATTTCCAGTTCAGTAGCCACGAGTGTATTTCTAGGCTAGTTTAGAACATTTTTCCCTTTCTCATTTTGGACGAGTGTAGTTCTAGTCTATTTTTAAAATAAATTTTCCTCTTTCTGATTTTGGTGGTGATATAAGAGTTATATTTGTGTATTTTTAGTAGAGAGGGATTCAAAGGTCATTATTTATTCTTGAGAGAATGAGCTCAGAGAGTGCTTGTCTCTGTGTATTTAGGCGACAGTGCACATTGCGTAATGAGGCCTTGGTGATGATAAGGGAGTGAACTCTGTGTTGTTTACATGCTGCTGCAACCTCTCAAAACAATGCTGGTGAACCTTTGACAATAACTTCACCGTCAAGTCATCTTTGAAGGTATTTTACACTAACATATGATTTGTATTGATTGTCACAGTCAAAAGGCAAGTACAGACAAATAAATGTAGAGAACATTAAGTAAAATTAAATGTACAGACAAATAAATGTAGAGAACATTAAGTAAAATTAAATGTGATACATGTCCACACGGGCACACGTTCCTGAAATCACTAGAAAAATGGCGGCCGTTTTCATTTCAGCGGTTCGGATGTATATATCTATATAAAAAAGGCTAGTCTGTTTGCATAAAATTTACGTGAAAGAATCGATTTGTCTATCAACTTAATGTAAATTTAGCTTGTGCACTGCTTGTATATCTTTGAGTGATAAGCGTTTTTATCGGAATGTCGTTGGTCATAACGTAGTCGCCTCCCTTGTGTTTTCCAGGTGATTGCTTACAAAATATCTGTCATTAAGCTACAACTATGACAGAATTGTTTTTACTTGAATCAAAATAATATATTTTTCATAAGATAAATCACAACATAAGCAGACATTAAATAGGCATTTAAAATTGATTATAACTTTTAAACAACTTTTCCTTGTGGACATACTTTCGATTCAGCAATCACAAGCACTAACCTGTTTTCGAGGACATACATTACCATGCAGAGATTCACCTAACTATTTACGGATGCATTGTAGAGTTTTATAAGCACACGTTCAATTACGCACAAAAATATTTTGAGATAGGTGTAATAAAGAAAAACAAAAACATCATTCACCTGACTTCATAATTCAATGGAAGTAAATAGAATAAAAGTTTATACACCCTAACTCCAAATCATGTATATCTGCCATTTTCAACAGCAAATAATGTTCACAGAGCAGTCCAAGCCCTTTCCTGGGTGATACTTTTGAAAAACATGTTGTAGCTAATACCAGAATGCAATTCAGAATAGTTCCATTCATGCAGTTTTGGAGATATTTCACTTGCCTTGAACCCACATGCAAATTGCTATGGTTGCTCTGCTTCTAAGCCAACTTTGGGTATTTCACTGGCCTTCATACAGTAAAGTGACTATGGGAAGCATGCATGCCTTACGTCAGTTTCAAGAACAACACAAGCCTGAAACAAGTATGTCCATATCTTTTTATTAAACAATAACTTTTAAAAAAAGACATTATACCCAAAGTTAAGAAATCTGCCCAATGGCCAACTTCCAAAACTGACCCGTCACCTTAGGTAGTATATACATTTAGCATTGAGAGAATGTAACAGAATTTATTCAAAATGGCAATGTGATAATGAAAATATGCTTTGTAACAACCTTTGATATCAGCTTTAATGTTTACTACATGCCTTGAAGTCTTTTTTTTCCCCAATAGCATTTATTTCAGCAGTGACTATAGCAGAGGCGTAGCTAAGGTGTTTGGAGCCCAGGGACAAAATTCATTTTTAACCCCCCCCCCCTTCCAACTCTGAATCAGCAAAAAGTCCACATACAACCTATTTCAAACCCCATTTTGGCACCACCACTCAGCTGAATTAGCACTGGGACGTAATCATGATAAACTTGAACTTTAAAATTATGGTCGCATTTACATCCAAATGTTTCTTGCATATTCATTTAATACTTTTGTTATGTTTAGATAATGGATTTCTTCAGTGGATATGAAATCAAGGTTGTTGACTCAATTACATTAGTTTTCCCAGAGACAGGTTAATTTCTATATTTGCCTTTTGCTTCATAATAACATGAGGCTATCTGTGAAAGTTTTGCTATTTGTTAATACTCTACTATAGGGAGATTTGTGCTTGGTGGTTCTTTCCAGGGATTTTCCTGGGCTCTTCCTCCACCATTAATACCAGCCACCATATATAGCCTATCATGTGCTGAAAAATAATGTTTGACCCTACAACGGCAACAACAATAACAACAGCATTGGAAGTCCTGTAGACCATGGTACGGTCAGCAATTTGGAAGTCTTGTAGACTACAGTAGTTAGCACACTGAACATTTTGTAGGCAATTGTACAGTCAGCACTTTCAAAGTGTTCTAGACCATAGTACAGTCGGCACTTTTGAAGTTTTGTAGACTATAGTACAGTCAGTGCATTGGAAGTCTTGGAGACCATAGTACAGTCAGCACTTTGGAACTTTTCTAGACTATAGTACAGTCAGTGCATTGGAAGTCCTGTATAGTCCATAGTACAGTCAGCACATTGCAAGTTTAGTACGCCATAGTACAGTCTGTGAATTGAATGTCATGTAAACTATAGCAGTAAGCACCTTTGAAGTCCAGTAGACAGTGGTACATATAGCACTTTGGACATCTTGTAGACCATAGTACAGTCAGTACAATGGAAGTCCTGTAGTCCAATGTATGGTCAGCACATTTGCAGTCTGTAGTACAGTCAGCACTTTGGAGTCTTGTAGACCATAGTACAGTCAGTGCATTGAAAGCCTAGACCAGAATATGGTTAGCACATTTAAAGTTTTGTAGTCTGTAGTACAGTCAGCACTTTGGAGTCTTGTAGACCATAGTACAGTTGTTCTTTATAATCTGCAGAATAAGTAGAAGTACTGAAGGTAACATTGAAAACATTTGGGTGAATGACAGTAGTGAATACTGTGATGCAAGGTATACACTAGTAGGTCAGATTTTTTCGGTGACAAAATTAAAATGAATCAAATGAAAAGTATGATGTTATTTGTATAATTTCGCTAATTTGTTGGCTTTTCTGACCAAAATTTATGTTTCCTATATGATGTTTTAAAATAGGGAATTACCTTCTACAGTATAACATTGCAGTTAAGTATAACAAAAGTAGAAGCAGCACAAGATTTATTGCTTAATGCTTGAAAGGGTGAATCAAGGCTTCTTGTGGTTATATCAGAGTTAATATACATACAATATTTATTGTGGATATGTAAAAAGGGAAAATCATGGCTTTTTGTGGTTGCATAAAAGTTTATATACACTAATTATCAATTATCAGGATAACATTAATTTTTAGAAACATTTATGATGTGATCTAATGCTCAATAATACTGTGGTCCATAGGAAAGAAATCAGTTACCTGTGACCATATCATATTCATAATCACACACACACACACACACACACACACACACACACATATATATATATATGTATATATAAATATATATATATATATATATATATATATATATATATATATATATATATATATATATATGAAGTGCTAGGGTTAGTAGCAAAATATGGAGATAGTTGTCTGATTGGAAACAAACAAACAACAGTTTTGGGGCCTAAAGGTTGCATTTTCTGGGCACAAACATATACCAGTGTGTGTGTGTGTAAGGGTACAAAATTATCTAAGTACAAATATTCATATATAAAAATTATTTGAACCTTCAGGAAATCAACAAAGTTTGGTTAAAAAGATGAGAAAAAAGTGAACAAAATAAATTCTCTTCAAAACTTGGAATACATTAAATAGATATCTTTTAATTTACAGTTAACAAAGATGACACATTGGTTGATATTTAATAAATCTGACATGCTTTCCTTGCCTGATGAACAACACAGGTTACATGTTTGAAAATAATGTGGGACATTTATAAACGTACCATAAATAATTAATATTGTACAGTCAAGTTAAAACTTAGTTACTTTTGGCAATGAATTCTAAGAGCAATCTACAGTCCAAAAATTGTTGCTGACCTAAACTCTTTTCATTTACAAACAAATATACCAGGCATACATGTAATTGTTTGGCAATGTATTGATGAAGGAGAGTATGGCAATTATTTGTTGTTCTACTTGTCAGTGACCAGTAGAACTGAACATTTGTTTGAAGAAATTTATTAGAATCATTTAAACTGAAAATTGTATGTCTTGGTAAATAAAACTTGACTTTTTAGACTGCATATTAATTTGCTTTTCTTATAACCTTACCCAGCTACTGTATGTAGCTGTTTGAAACATAATCACGGGAATCGTACACATGTTTTGCCTGCATTGTCACATGTTTAACAAAGATGCCCAAAAAACTTAATCATGTTATAACAGGAGCTAATCAACGTACAGCAAAGATATAGATGAGATAGGTATGGAATATGCATCGTTGATAGTTTACATATAAATAGCCATCAACTGTAAGCACTGATAGTGAGATCAAATGCTGAGTTTTGAAGGTATACATTTTGGTTACTTCAACATGCAAGCTATCAATACTGTATGATGTCATTTAGCAAATAGGCTTTGTATCATTGGCCATATTACTTTCAGACAAATGATACAGTATTCAGAAAACCTTATTGTTGTTTACATCTTTATGTAAGTGATAACTTTTGTGTTTTGTCCAAGAGTGTGTTGCTGTATGTGTGATTTGGATTTTTAATGTAGCTTTAACAATTTTTCAGTCATGTCGCTATGATATCTCTAGTGTGGCAGTTTATAGTTATGTCTAGCACTGAGGCATTGTGCCACAGACATGTAGCAGCAATGTTCCATCTAGTCATATTATCCTGACCAGTCATTACACTAACCTCTTAATGCTGGACACCCAGCAATGTAGCTGTTAGTACCATTTTTATAAGTCTTAGGAATCAACTGAAGTTTGAACCTGCAGCCTCCCACGTCCAGGGTGGATGCCTAACCTCTAGGCCACCAAAGCTGTGCATGTCTAGAAGGGACTTTAAATAATTGTTGTGAAACAATGTTGTGACGAATATTTAACTCGATGCATTGTTTTCTTTCAGAGATATATGAGGATAAATAATAATCATAATAATGATAATAATAACAATAATCATAACAGAAACAACAAATATTATTATTGTTTTTATAATTTAATCTTTGTGGAATTCAGTTGTAAATCTTTGAAGTGAAGTACAAGAATAAACTACATTTTAGGAATAAAAATTGTTTAGCTATGCCCATTTTGAAAAGTGGAAAACAAACTGTCCCGATTAAATTTGATCTTAAATACCAAACCCCACCTCAGAAAATAATCCTGATTTTAACTGACACTAAAACAATGTTTTCCCCCTACTTAGACCACAAGCTTCTTGATCATTTAATTGCTGTAATTAATGATGCAGAGACTCAAGACATACAAGTCTTACTTTAAAAACATTTATCAAACAATTATATGTTGACTGAATTTTGGGGGTGTGGTGCATACGTCATTCAAAATAAGGATGTTTTGAACCAGTATTTCTGCATGTGCTATTGTTTTTTCAATTACCATTAGTTGAATTTAGTAGAAACAAATTACTAATGTTTATTAAAAATGGAAATGATGTCACATCTTAAAATCATTCAGAGAACAATTGAGTAATAAAATCAGAAAAATATTGTACAAGTCTAAAATTGATCTTAAAATAATAGTTTGTGTACATGAATATTATTGGGCATTAAATAAAAAGAATAGTTTTATAGATAGTGTTAAAGAGATGCAAAAGGTCTCAAGCGTTCTCCTTTACGGAATTACTGCCATTTCACCTCTGTCTGTGTGGTTAAAATCTTGGATTCAGCCAATGTGGTTATGTGAGAAAGCTTGTGAGTAGCATCTTGTCACTTGTGGGTTGGTGGTTCTTTATGGGGGGGTTTCCCGGGTTCTTCCTCCACCATATGTACTGGCCACAATGTATTGCCTATCTTGTGCTGAAAAATGGCGTTAAACCCTATAACAACAATAACAAAGACGTATGAATTGAACATAACAGTCACAGATTATTGGGTAGCAAGAAAAGTATTTACAGAATGATCAGTCAGATCAATTAATTACTGTTTTATTATATTTATTAAAGGTTAATCTGCTTTATTATATTTATTAAAAGTTTATCTGATATATTATATGTATTAAAAGTTAATCTACTTTATTATATGTATTAAAAGTTAATATGCTTTATTATATTTATTAAAATTTAATCTGCTTTATTATATTTATTAAAAGTTAATCTGCTTTATTATATTTATTAAAAGTTAATCTGCTTTTTTAGATGTATTAGAAGTTAATCTGCTTTATTATATTTATTAAAAGCAATCTGCTTTATTATATGTATTAAAAGTTAATATGCTTTATTATATTTATTAAAAGTTAATCTGCTTTATTATATTTATTGCAAGGTAATCTGCTTTATTTATTTTCTCAAAGTACGGTATTTTATAATTTAAATTCTGGTACAGGCCCCCCATAATTGTATCAGTTTGTCCAAAATTTGAACTACATTCTATTTTTAGATGTGAGGTAATGATAATGAGGTCACGTGAGGGCCACTTCTAAACAACGTAATGTTACTGGAGCACAGAAAAACTAGATATTGTTATTAGTTTTGTAACTGATAAGAGGGCATAAATAACATTATGAAAATCTCTAATGAGTAAATATATCTGATACACTGCCACAAGCACAAATACTTTAATTTTTGTTAGTTTTTAGGACTTCTTTGAAAATTAAGTCCAAAACTTTTCAAGCCATTTTGAAATAACTGCTGTAATTGCACAAAATAGTACATTTATAAGTGTCTTCACACAATAATGAAAATATATTCACACCAGAGTGGCCATGTAATCTGGTCATGAAACTCGGCATTTGTTACTCTGATCTGCATTGGTCATGTACTCTGACAATAATGGTCATGTACATGTAGTGTAATGATTATGTAATCAGATCATACTGGTTATGTGTCCACACCATAATAGACATATACTTACACCAAGTACTCATAAAGGTGATATACTCGCATCATTATGGTCATGTGGTCCTATTATAATGATAATGTGCTGAGATCGTAATGTTCATGGTTTCACTTCCTAAGAGTCATGGTCTTACTTCATAGGGCTCACTTCCTAATGGTCATGGTCTCACTTCCTAAGGGTCATGGTCTCAATTCCTAAGGGTCATGGTCTCACTTCCTAATGGTCATGGTCTCCCTTCCTAAGGGTCATGGTCTCACTTCCTAATGGTCATGGTCTCACTTCCTAATGGTCATGGTCTCACTTCCTAAGGGTCATGGTCTCACTTCCTAAGGGTCATGGTCTCCCTTCCTAAGGGTCATGGTCTCACTTCCTAAGGGTCATGGTCTCACTTCCTAATGGTCATGGTCTCACTTCCTAAGGGTCATGGTCTCACTTCCTAAGGGTCATGGTCTCACTTCCTAAGGGTCATGGTTTCACTTCCTAAGGGTCATGGTCTCCCTTCCTAAGGGTCATGGTCTCACTTCCTAAGGGTCATGGTCTCACTTCCTAATGGTCATGGTCTCACTTCCTAAGGGTCATGGTCCCACTTCCTAAGGCATACATGCCAACCATTACGCTTTTGGCGTAATCATTACGCTTTTTCCCACTAAATTCCGCGTTACGCGTTAACGTTTATAGATTACGCTTTTTCGATATATCCATCTTGCGAAAAAAAAAAAAATTTTCGTTTTTATTAGCATTACTTTATTTTTTACATACTGTTTTATTTTTAATTAAAAAATACCCCGCTTCTACATAACTACGATATACGAGTATACTTGTCCGTGGACTTTCCTAATATTCATGTTCTATTTATAGCAACTATCATGTTACTAAGATACTTTCAAACTTTCGACCTCATATTCTATTTATAGCGGCTTAGTGAGGAGAGAACAGACTGGTTTCTATTTTGTTTAAATCATTATGCACATACTCTTTGTTCTAATTTTGTATAGTGCAGAACCAGTCTAAAAGTTTTTTTTGCGCTAAAAAGTATTAAAAAATTCTCAATGCGTTTATGAGTGCAAAAAATATCTCTTAAATAATTTCACAGATGGGTTAGAAAAAGTCAATAATAAACAAAGCAAAATGTAATCAATCCTCAAAACACGACGAGGGCATCATCACGTGACGTCTAATCGTTGGCGCTAAATCATAAATGGCTTCAGATGTTAAGATGGATTCTAGTCTTTGTGTATGTTAGAGCACATTTTTTCCCCCCAAAATTTCGCAGATGGATCAGAAAAAAAGCAAAACAACGAGTCCTCCAAAGATTCAAAGATAAATATATGAATGGCATAATACAGCGTTCCATTCTAGGACAGCATCATGCTCATTGCAGACTGCGGAAACGATTTTAGCATTGGTCATGGTGGTAAATTTGATGTGGAAAAACACGTGAAAACAAGGAAACACATCGAATTAGCTCGCCTTACGAACTCTAATACTAAGGTAACTTCTTATTTACCGAGGTTTTAATAGAACACGGACTACACTTGGCGGTAGCAGACCACGTTGGTCCCTTGTTCAAGCGGATGTTTCCTGATTCGAAAATTGCGGAAAAATATGCTTGTGCAAGAACAAAATCATCTCACATTGTTCGGTGCCTAGCAGAAGATACTTCACTTAAAATTGCTGAAGCAATGAAAATTGGGCCGTTTAGTATTGCCACAGACGGGAGTTGTGATTATGATGTTAAAAAGTTGTACCCAGTATGTGTTAGATACTTTGACAGTGAAAAAGGCAAAGTCATGAGTGTTCTTCTTTCTTTACCAGAATTAACAGTAGATTCCACTGGACAAAACATTTTTGATTTGCTTGACAATATTTTGAAGAAACATGACATAAGTTGGCAGAACTGTATGGGGTTTGCAGCTGATAATGCATCAGTGATGACTGGAATTCATAAAGGAGTTGCATCCTATATTTTGAAAATGTCTCCATCAGTGTTCATAACAGGTTGCCCCTGTCATTTGATGCACCTTGCTGCTGGTAAGGCTGCTGATAAATTAGAAGTAGATATTGGCCATTTATTAATAGATATCTACTATTATTTGGAGAAAAATAGTAAAAGGAAACAGGCTCTAAAGTTGTTAGAAGATCAGTTTGATCTTGAAGACTATAAAGTTATAAAGCATGTGTGTACAAGATGGTTATCCCTTGGCAAATGTGTTAGCCGTTTACTTGAGCTTTGGGATGCATTACAAGCATTCTTTCAAACTGAAAGTGAATCTGCACAGAGAAAACATGGTGGAAAAGTGAAGAAGAGTGGTACAAAAGCAGAATCTGTTATTGCAAGTCAGAAGAGAACAAGAGATGAAAGTATAGACAGACATACTAACAATAAAGAGATTGGTGTAGCAGAAAGAAAGAAATTTAAATCCATGGAATTTTTATTTGAGAGGCCTCTATCTATCCAGCTAGAGGGCCTCCAGGCTCAGACCATGACTGTGAAAGATAAATCTTTTGACATAAAATTTCATCAGCCATCTGGATCAGGTTCTTCAGAGTATGAATCTGTTAAAAAGCATACTGGATCTTCTCATACTTCAAAGGGCAAAACTAGCATGTGAGATGGTTTACAAAAAGCTTAATGATCCAGTTACAAAACTGTACTGCTTGTTTATGAAGAGTGCCATTCCATTGTTTGATGCAGCAAATGTCTTGCAGAAAGAAGAACCATGCATTCATATTATGCACAAGATTCTGTCAAACCAGTTGTCAGATTTGCTAATAAGGTTTATTAAGCCAGAAATCATCGCATCAGCCAAACTTTTAACTGATATTGACTTTCATGACCATGCAAACCAGAAAGATAATGAAGATCTAGCTATTGGTGCAGAAGCAAGAGAATTCATAGAACACAATTCTACTCTTCCTGTGAAGATGTTCTATGATAATGTTAGAGATTATTATGCTACAGCCTGTGATTACATGCTCCATAAATTCCCATATGGAGATGAACTGCTTTTAAATGCTTCAGTTGCTTATGTAAATGAGAGACAGTCAAAAAGCTTCAAAAGTGTTAGATTCTTTGTCAAGAGATATCCCTTTCTATTGCCACCCTTGTCTAACTTGGATCATCTGGAAGAAGAATTCCTGAAGTATCAAGTTGGGATTCTACCTGACAATATACTTAATGCAGATAGAGTTGATGTGCAATGGCACCTTATTTCCCAGCTAAAAGACTCTATCACTGGAAGAAATAAATTTCCTCTTCTTTGTCAGGTTATGAAAGGAATATTGGTTCTTTACCATTCTAATGCTGACTGTGAGAGATTGTTCAGTGTTGTTAACAAAAATAAAACTGAATTCAGGTCCAGGCTAAGTAACCCAGTAATGAGTGCTCTACTGGTATGCAAAACATTCATGGCCTCAGCTGGTACAAAATTTTTTGAAATGCAACATGACAATCTGTTGCTTTCTAAAGCTAAAAGTGCTACATATGAACACTTGAACCATTAATGAATGATAAAAGACGAGAAAAGCAAATAAATCATTGTTAATTGTAATTGTAGTATGTTATATGTGGATTACTCTTTTTCTGCTTGGATTCCTCTTTTTGACCACTTGGATTACACTTTTTCCTCGTCAGGGGTTGGCATGTATGCTAATGGTCATGGTCTCACTTCCTATGGGTCATGGTTTCACTTCCTAAGGGTCATGGTCTCACTTCCTAATGGTCATGGTCTCACTTCCTAATGGTCATGGTCTCACTTCCTAAGGGTCATGGTCTCACTTCCTAAGGGTCATGCTCTCCCTTCCTAAGGGTCATGCTCTCACTTCATAATGGGCATAGTCTCACTTCATAATGGTCATGGTCTTACTTCATAATGGTCACCGTCTCACTTCATAATGGTTATGTACAGGGTGTTCCATCCATATTGTCAAATAGAATCAACAAGTTTAATCCTGTCATGACAAGATGTGAAAGACTTGCATCTATTGTTACAAGTTGATTGACACATGAGATGCCAACTGTCATCAAATTTCAGTGACATCCTAATGATAAAATAAGTTTTGAATCCGTTTGATTGAACTGCATTGTTTCCATTAATGTACATTTATCACTTTTACAGTTTTGATCAAAACAGATTATGTATCTCATTTCAACAACTTTTAATATTTAGGTGTTTCTTGAGTGCAAGGCCGAAAGCAACATGACCAATTTCTGGAAGGCTGGTAACACAGTCCTTGGCTGTTTGGAACAACTCTGTATGTTGGATGTCTTTGCTGATGTCCACTTTGTATTTCCTAAATGTCAAGGTCAAGGCCATCTCCCAGCCCATCGCCTAATATTAGCTATGAGGAGTCCAGTGTTTGAGGCCATGTTCTACGGAGGACTATCTGAGTCATCACATGAAATCAGAATTGAGGATATTCCCATGGAGATCTTTAGTCTTCTGTTGAGGCAAGATATTTTAATCTTAACAAAAATGTATAGCTTTAAGGATACCTTTAGAAATAATATAGAAAAAACAGATTTTACTATATTGTACCAGTCACTTTGTGTGTACTTTGCATGTAGATGAGTTTAGTATTTTATTGGTTATCTGTGAGTGATTAAATGGAAAGCAAAGCAAACAAGACTAATGATTCTTTTTTTTGGGGGGGGGTGTATATTTATACATTTTATGAATTTAAATGCAAATAAAATGCTCTTTCTGAGCAAGTGATCACCAGCACTAAATTGATAGATGTTTGAATGAACATTATCTTGGTTTCCTTTACTACACTGATATTTAAGATCGCTAAATCTAGTTTTGTAACTAAGACAACACAGAAAACAAGGCACAAGCCTCCACCTGTGCGAACATGATTGGTGCAGTCAGGTTTATTAGGATATTCTAGGTTCTGAATTGGTTCCCAAATCAACCAAACATTGCATTATTTTTGTTAAATAACAATTAACATCTCTTACTTAGTAGAGAAAAGTGGACGAATATTGACAAACTAGTCTCTTGTATGAAATACTTTATTTAGTAAGAACTGCAAATGAAATTTTGTATTTCTTACATTTTGTAAAGAAAGTAAAAGATCAAGGTGAGCTAAACAAATGTCTATTTCATGTCATACATCATACAAGAATGTCAACAAAATCCCATTATAATAAAAATGTAATTACTATTTTTTTGGAATACAAGCTTTTTGTCGATATATTTTTGTTTATACATAATACTCTTCATTCATTTAATGTTCTCACTCTGGTTTATGAACAGTCAAACTCTATTCTTGTCTAGAAATAAAAAACTTAGTTTTTTATTCGATGATGGTGATTTAAATATTTATCTTGACAATGGTAAAACATATCTGGCATGAAATATTTAAGAATGTTGAATATTCAGTTGTGATCCTCTTTTTGAATTTGCATTACTTGTTTGTATTGCCTGACTATTTCAGCTATAAAATAGTACATGTATTTGCAATTAGACTAATTTGTGTGGAGGTTTTTATTTTCAGAGCATTATAATCCTGATTACATGGTATTGAATTTGTTTAGTTAAGAAAACTTAAAGTACAGATGTTAAATATCAATTCAGATTCGCAATACTGTTTTAAAGTGATCATCACCTTCTGAGCTTTAACATAATCTCAGAACTCATTACAAAACAAACAGGTCTAGTTCCTTCATTTTCATTTCTTTTTACTAGAATTTCAAATAGATAACCCCAATGCCATGCTGGGAGATCACTATGTTTGCAAGTGTAAGAAAACCTATCTTAACTGAAACTCTTAACCAGAATATAAATTGATTATGCAAATGTACCTTTAGCAACCTCAACTGCACATGCACCAATGGTGGCATTGTCTGCATAGGTGTGTGTGATCTGGATATTTATTTAGATATGATTGTGTTCTTCTGTTGTAACGGAAAAACACCTGGTCTCAAATTAGCTCACATGTGATTGGATCCTCCTGTCTCAAAAGTTTGGCATGTGCCCTTTGCTTCATTGAATATCTTCATCTGCTGGCTTTAAGAAGACATGTGCGAGACCTTTTGAGAAAAAAATATACGGGAGGGTTCGACTTTGTTCAGATGTATACATAGGATTGGCCTCTGACAAGGAAAACACATGGCTGGCCAGAATTGTGGATGTTTTTGATACATCTCTTGATACATACTTTGATCACACTTCAGTTTGGATCAGTTTGTACCACTTACAGATTTTTTCAATATCAGTTTCCATGAAGAAATGCTTTAACTTTGTACAGATGCATCATAATAAAACTTCCACTGTTTCAACATGTATGCTTTCAAGAACCAGCCTTTAAGAGAAATCAGGACACTCCAGTCATGTGCTGTCTAGATAATGTAAACTGGATGTTGGAAGCGGATTTCACTTAGAGACAACATGGGATAATAAAGTTCTCATCAGGAAGCATGAAAAAAACAAAATTCAACTCTGTCTCAATAGAAAGATTAAGAGTATACTGCAGAAATATAGAGGAAAACTTTTCAAACTAACTGAAAACAAGATGCAATGAGGTGACTTATTCCTGTAACAAGGAAGGGTGGTAAATTTATCCAGCCAAATTTTGTTGTATTACCATCTACTTAGTTACCATCTCAAAAATCAAAACTAAGGTTCAGCAGACTTCTGGTGACACTTAACATAAAATCACTCACAACAGTGGTTGTAGAAATTCAAAACTGTTTTTAATTTCATCGTAATTGATGAAGAAATGCCAAAGAACTGTCAAAATTTCCAGTTTGGCTGGTTCTGACAACTCTTCTGAAAATGTATATACATTTGGCTCTGGTCTAAAGTGACCACAATTCAGTATATCCAGCATGGTGACTTAGATAATGTTATATTGACCCAGATACTGCTGCTCATACACACACATGCACACGCACACATGCACACACACACACACACACACGTATATTTCTAACATCAAACTGTAGCATCAATAATGCCAATCTATGTGAACTATAGTTTGTTGGAATATGATTTTGGTTACAAAACTAATTGAAAATACTGTAATATTATATTAATATTAATATTAAATATTAATTTAATATTAAATACATGTAGTGAGAATGTTGAAAAATGGTTGAAAAATGGTTTCTGTGATTTTTCTAAACACAATGACATAAATTTTTTGTGTCTCGTTTTCAGGTACATTTACACAGATGTTGCTGATCTTCATGATGACAATGTTTTACATGTGCTGTATGCAGCAGAAAAGTACTCTCTGAATGACCTAATAGAAAAATGCTCCCATTATCTGGAAATATCACTTTGCCCTGAAAATGCATGCTCACTGTACAACCAGGCTCAGCTATATTTCATGGAAGATTTAGGATGTAAGTGTCTTGAGTACATTGCAGACAATATGGAAACCGTGATGAACTCAGATGATTTTCTAAATCTGACCAGTGATAATCTTGACGTCCTATTACCACGTGATGACTTAATTTTTCAGAGAGAAGTGGATTTGTTCTGGTCTGTAATGAATTGGGCAAAGAACCAGTGTGAGGAGAATGATGTTGAAGCAACACCAGAAAACCTTCGAATTGTTTTAGGAAAGAAACTACATTTAATCCGTTTCCCACTGCTCACTAAAACAGAGATTACTGAATTTGTTGCTCCTACCAGGATTTTAAATCAATGTGAAATGTTTCATATTGAAAGGTTCTTGACATGGCCTGAAGGAGACAATGATGTAAATGGTTTTCCCTGCAGACCTCGAGTACCATCAGAGCTAAAATTTGCTCTTGATGGTGATGTGATAAACTTCCAACAACTTAATCCGAGCAGAGGATATTTCCTTAGGAATGGAGTTAGCACTTTAATCATTCGAGTGACACACAAGGTGACACTGACGAAATTCAAAATCATGATTATCCACAACATATTCGATATATCAGTCAATGATGAGCCAGTGGAGTACAGTTATGAAGACGGGACCATATCTTTGTCAAAATATGCTTTGCTTTATCCAAGCCAAGATAACTCTGTGGAAGTTGTGGCCAAGGGTGCAGTGATTGCATTTGATGGCAGTATTCCAAGTATAATATTGAGTAATTATCAAACAAAAGCAAAGAATGTTACGATGCAGATAACATCAGCAGCGTCATTTATATCAGAGATTTATTGTAGAAAGTCATAGATCTTTGTGTGAACAGACCAGTTTTCACTCGAATAAGCAGGATATAATTTGTCACAAAGTAAATATATTGCATCATAAATTATATGGCATATAACTTGATCATTAGAAATTTCCCATACTCAGAATACTAACATCTTATGAATTCAATCTTTTTGGCAATGTCCTACTGTCTTCATGAGTAAGTAATGTTGATAATGTGACATAATGGTCATGTGATACAAGGAGACTGGTGTAGATGGTGGTAATTCAAGCCTCCACTCAAAATTTCATTGCATCCTTCACATTCCTTTCCCTTATGTTGTCCTCTAATGTGATGACTTAGGTCTAATTGTGAAAGATGGAATGTCTCATAATGCAACACTATGTACAATGACTCTCTTCTGGTGTGTTCCTGAATTCTTGCATCTAACTCTGCCTGTTTCCCCCAATGTAATCATTCTCTCATTAAATACATTGATATATTAAACCAGACCACATTTTTAAAATTTGCTGGTTTTTCTTTACATGTGTAAGTTAATTTCAAGAGATGTATGGAGTGCATTATACATGGTTTTTCATGTCTGAATGCTGTATCCTGGTCTTCTGATGTAACTCGGATATATGGTATTACCAGCAATAACACTGATATATGGTATTACTGGCAGTAGCACGGATGTATGGTATTGCTGGCAGTAACACGGATATATGGTATTACTGGCAGTAACACGGATATATGGTATTACTTGCAGTAACACGGATATATGGTATTACTGGCAGTAACACGGATATATCGTATTACCAGCAGTAACACGTATATATGGTATTACTGGCAGTAACATGGATATATGGTGGTATTACTGGCAGTAACACGGATATATGGTATTACTGGCAGTAACACGGATATATGGTATTACTGGCAGTAACACGGATATATCGTATTACCAGCAGTAACACATATATATGGTATTACTGGCAGTAACATGGATATATGGTGGTATTACTGGCAGTAACACAGATATATGGTATTACTGGCAGTAACACGGATATATGGTTTTACTGGCAGTAACATGGATATATGGTATTACCGGCAGTAACACAGATATATGGTATTAATGGCAGTAACACAGATATATGGTGTTACTGGCAGTAACACAGATATATGGTATTACTGGCAGTAACACAGATATATTGTATTACTGGCAGTAACACGGATATTTGGTATTACCGGCAGTAACACGGATATATGGCATTACTGGCAGTAACACAGATATATGATATTACTAGCAGTTACATATGGTATTACTGGCAGTAACACGGATATATGGTATTTATAATAATAATAATAATAATGAGGACTTTGTATAGTGCTTAACTCTTTCAGCCCCAAGAAACTTATTAGTAACACTGTTACTGTGCCCCAGCCACACTAAGCTGTGACTAGCTGCTTGTGTCCCAGAGTGTTTTACCTGTTTGGAAAATTTTGTAGAAATCATGCACATGCCTTCACATTTACTTTAATTTCTCTTCTTGTATCCAATATTAATCCATGAAAATTTCACCAATTAATCCAAATTAATTTGTCTACACAGTGATGTATTTTTCTTTCTATTTTTCCAAGTCTTTCACAATTTATTTATACATTTTTTTACAAAATTATGTGCAACATTGTTAGGAATATCACATCATCAGCCATTAAAATAAACCAGGAAAATTTAATATGTGATATGGTTTGAAACAATTTGTACATACATTACTTGGCAATGTTTACATCCATTTTTTTGGTTAAGATAGAACTTTGTTCAATAAACACATTTTGCAGATTGGATACTACGTTTGTTTGGTGATACCAATATACATTTTTAGGCATATGGATTGGTTCCATTTGTTATGTCCGTGTACAGTTTTTCCTGAAATAATTATAAGTGAAAAAAGATAGATTTCTCTATTTTCCTTGTCAATTTGTCATTGTATGTTGTAGTGCCAGGATTCATTCCACTAAAATCATTGATTTGGATAGACAGAAGATGATCGCTCCAATCCGCTAGATCGGCAGAAACTCTTTCATTTTCGCTATCAGCATCCGCTTTTTCTGACTATTCAATCTCAAGAATCTTCAATGTCCCATTCGAAATCTTGCAAATTATCCAACTGTCGAACATATCTCTCCTCTAATTACTCAATATTTTCGAGATCAAACCCGAGAAACTCCACATTCTCGCCCTCACCGCCATCAAAAACCACTCGTGCTTAAGCCATCATTTTATGACTTTTTAAGAAAAAAATCGTGTATTAAAACGGATCCCAAGTAGTAATCCTTGCTTTCCGAACATTTAAAGTTTGCCCAAAGGAATGTAAATTCATTTCTGATTGGCTACAAGTGGGTCTGATGCTAGGAAAAGCCCCATTTGTAACCAATCAGAGACTTTCTCTCAACCATACATTCGGACCGTATAAAAGCGAAACCGGCCTTTGAATGCAGTCGAAAATCTACGCAAAAATACGGTATCGGCCGTTGAATGCAGAAACTGGATTACGCGTAAACATGGCATCTGGGCCGAATGAGTTAATCTTACGAAGCTCTAAGCGCTTTACACCATCAATAATGATATGACTACACTACAGAACAACAAATGACAAAAACAATGAAATTGGAAAACATAAAAACGTGCTGAAAACATATAAGATACAAAACATGATTAGGTCGCTAAGTTTGTCCCTGCAGTCGAAACAGGTGAGTCTTAAGACACTCTTAAAACGGACCACTGTGTCTTTGTGTCTTATTTCAATGGGCAATTCATTCCACGTCGCCGGGCCCTGGTGTGCAAACAAACTTTGACTTTGACTTTGACTTTGACCATATGACTTTGTTTTCACCTTGGGAACAATAAGTATACGATTATCAAAAGAAGAGCGTAAGGATCTAGCTGGTGTATACACATGGGTGAAGACTGGATAGGTATGTTGGGCTGGAGTCCGTCATTGAAACAGCACAGAGAACAAATTTTGTGTTTGATTCTGTATCGAATTGATAGCCAATGTAGGTAAGGTACAGAGCAGTACTGGCAGTAACACAGATATATGTTATTATCGGCAGTAACATGGATATATGGTTTTACCGGCAGTAACAGATATATGGTATCACTGGTAGTTACATGGATATATGGTATTACTGGCAGTAACACATATATGGTATTACTGGCAGTTACACCGATATATGGTATTTCTGGCAGTTTCATGGTCCATTGGATATATGGTATTACTGGCAGTACTATGTAGGCTATTCCTGGTTTTGTGTGGTGCTTTTATCCACTTTTTTCGAACTTTGAAAAAAACACCGGATAGCCATTTACACCTAGTACTGATTTCACATGCTTTACTTTCTCCATCTCATCTAGGAAGTTAGCATTAATAATCAAACTACTAGCTTCTTGTATTCCAGATCATGACTGGAAAAAAGGTTTAGGTACTGGTCAGTATGGGTTGGTTTTGTATACATGGTATCTTTGGATGATCCGTCATCATTTTCATACACTTGTCCAAGAATGGTAGCTTGCCATTTTTATTTATTTTAAAGTGAACTGAATATGTGGGTCAATGGAGTTTATATGATCAGAGAACTCCTGAATATAGTACTCATGTAGTTCAGTCAGGATATCATTTTACATATTATTATTGTTTGCTTGGTTTATTTTTTATGGTTTAACGGCATTTTCAGCACAATATAGGCTATACATAGCAGCCAGTATTAATAGTGGAGAAAGAACCCGGAAAACCCCTGAGAGAACCACCGACTCGAGAGAAGCTGTTGGCAAGCTTTCACACATACCCGCATTTGCCTAATCCGAGACTCAAACCCATACAGACAGGTGAGATGGCAGTGATCTGTAACAAACGGTGCTTTAGATTACTCGGGGTCCCTATTATTATTGTTACTGATTACTTATTATACAATCAGTTTGTTCCAAAGCCATCTTGTTAGACCAATGCAAGCCATTCCTCGAAACAATTAGTATCTTATATACACTGTTATACAAAACAGCATTCATACATCCTCGTTTATTCCTAGCCTTCGGTGGAATTCTAGATTTCTATTGTTTATTATGTTAATGTGTGGTTCCATGTTAAAATTGTAATCATCAACTTTTCTCCTTGTGAATGAATCTCTTCATCATCTGAACATTAGGTCTGGTTGACTTTCAGGTAACCAATTCTTGAATATTTTGAGTAGTGCTTTTGAAATATTTTTCGGTGTTATTTAAAACTTTCATATAAATGTGTTTATTACTACAGCAAAAACTACTCCTGTAAACATTGACAAAAAAATGCCAGCTGTTTTGCTGAATAACACAAAATTTGCAACATCTGTTTGTATTTGAAATCCTGACAGAAGATATTACAATATGTATATAACAGGACCAGTCATTTTATTCTGTGAAACTATACCTAACTGTCTGATCTGATTTTGTTTTTTTTTAAAATTTGATTCTTAATGTTCTCATTTTCTATATGAGAATTTAATGCACAGAAAAGAGGTTTGGATATTAATGTGTTTTTGTAAAAAGGATAGTAGTATAAAAAAAGTTATTAGTGGTACAAATTGGTCAAAGTCTCTTACCTCTTTACTGTTTCTTCTCAGTTGTGAAAACATAATTCATGCCCATGTGCAGTATAAAATATCAAAAAAATTTCTATATAGAATTGTAGCAGTTTATCATTAACTAGGTTGGGGTGGGGTGCTCCCAAAATATTATATTTAATTATTACAGAAGACCCACCCTGGCTCGTTTTTATAAGAAATTGAAGTAGTGATAGAGAGATGCAAAGCTCCTAGCCCCCAGTCAGTGATGCCAACATTTAAATTGATGAATACACAAAATATGAAATTCAAATGAACAACAATTTCAAAAAAGATAAAAATTTAAAACCCTATCACTTGTCTTTCACTCAGTCAAGTGATGGCCTAGTTCATGATCTGATGTGATAGATTTTCTGCCTGTCCTGTGTTTCTTCTCATCTGTATTATGCTTCTCTGGACTGGTACTCCAGTATGTCTAACTAGTGCCTCCGTTCTTCCTTTTTCTTTTTTTCTCCCATTGACTGAGGACCAATTGCACTAGGGTATTTCCCTCTGTCTTCTACAGTTCATCTGGTTCCTAAAAACTTCCTGTACGAACAAACAAGGATATTAGCATAGCATATTCCCCTAGCTATCTAACCTCACACTAAACCACATCATCAGATAAGCCATTACCTTATTTGGTCACACATTTGTGCACATCCAAAATACACATTCTCTCTGATATGGTGTACACTATATATATATATATATATATATATATATATATATATATATATATATTCTCAGTCTTATTATAATTACAATATCACATAATCAGAAGCATTTCTGTACATCACTTCTAAAAATTGTACACAGATATCCACATATCCATGCGCTCGTATATCCTTACACATAATACTCCTACAAAGTATACATAAATAGTCAAAATCTTATAAACTTATGTTGCACACTGTAACCATTATACAAAGTTATAATTCAATTCAAAATTTGTAGATCTAGACTATCACATGAATAAATGCGTATGGTTACTACGAATAAACCAAATAGCGAATTACAACATTAATTCTTTCATAAACATTGCTCATATCTCAAAATATACATGTAGATCAAACACTAAAAATTAATCTAACCCTACAAATGGTAATTCTTTGTACTGAAGAATACATACTGCAATAATTAAAATTCAATTACTTTGCCTTAATAGATCACAACAATCGAGCAAATAGTAACTACCTGTTCTGAAGCTCCTTTGTAATTCCCAGAATAACAAGTTTCACGCCAATTTCATATGACGTCGGAGTAGCTTTTCTTCCCTTATAATTCCGGCAAGATGGTTCAGCAACTATAGAAATTTAGTTCTCAAGATAATATATTTAAGCTTGCGACTCTAATGGTGGTCACGCCTTGCTAAACTCCGAGTGGATGCTGATTCACCTTTGATTCACATAATTAACAGACACGTCTCCCTTCCCAGCAGTCTATAAAGGGGAATTTTCGACCACCCACTTGTTGTTCCTTTGATCAGAACACTGGATTTCGTCACTTACCTTACTTTAAATTTAACCAAATCTTCAATCAACTATTTTTGTAGTTGTGCGTTGGTCAGGAACAAAAGCATTGGTTCATGTGTAGGCTGGCGACAGTAGTCAAAGTCTCGCAGCAGTTGTGCGCGTTCAAAGCCAGTATTATCCGTCATAATATTTCTCCCGTTTTAATTCTCCTTAGGCCAGTGCAAAGAATAACCGTGATTTATTCTTATTATAGCAATTATGAAGCTAATTTACTATTTATCCTAGCAAACATGTTATGTAAGGCGCCACTCACGAGTTCAAATAACTGGCTTGACACCTCATTGTTCGCAGGACTCACTTTCGTACATTTTTACGCGAAATTATTAACATCAGTGTCTAGCATATAAATGTTGCAAACTGGTTATTTTCCTTTCAACGTGACAAGAATGTATGTTATATTTTTAATAGTTTGCAAATAATGATTGTTCTTTATCAGGAACAGCTTATGTTGTTCCTTCAGAACACTGTCGTACTAAAGGTGACTAACATTTATTTAAATAGTTTAAATTCACTTGTTAGTAAATCTTCATCTGTGTGTGTGTGTGTGTGTGTGTGTGTATAATAAAATATGTTGTATTTCATTGTATGTTGACTTAGAACTCACGTGACTGAAATATGACTCCGCTTAACTCTCCAGATTCACATGTCCGATCAAAATATTGATATAAATTTGCAAATGTATCCTTTATACTTTCCAAGGGCCTTCTCATGATCTTTATGGTTGTTCTTTGGATGAAGGAAAAAGACAAGTAAATGCTCTATTTTCTAAATGCAAATTACGAAACTGTCAACAAAAAGTGAAGCTATTTAGTTTTAATGTGCTTATGTAGCGGAAATATGACATAACATTTAAGAATTCCGGACTTTAGTTACTCGGACAACAGAAAAACTGCACTCAATGAACAATATTCGCAGATCTGAGTGGTTAACAATAACGTTGGACAGAAATCTGAAGCATAATATGGACTTACATTCCCGTGGCCCCACTTTCTGTTACATTATTCTAACAGCAATTGCATATAATAGAAACCAGGAAAGTTAATGAAAATTATTACTGGATACGTCCCCTTAAAAAGAAGCAGTGAAAATCAAGAAGTCTGCAAAAACATGCACATGCCAAAGGAATAAAATGAAGGAAAAAAAAATAGAATCAGTCTTAATTTAGAGTCCTACCTTTGTCCTGAAGTGCCGTAAAACGAACTTCTGTATGTCTAAATATATACTTAGTACTTTACAATGTTGGTTCATTTATTTAATTATTCGATTTGTTACCCATAATTACTACATAGTTCTAGTTGATATTAGCACTGAAGTGGTGCAGACAATAGAGAATGAATTATCCGGGATATAATCTATGACTGGTTTAACTTAATAATGAAAACTAGATGGCGATTTTGCCAATGGTATGTAGGTCAAAAGCAGATAAAACTACATAATCATCATAGATGAAACAAATATGGCGATATGTTCAAGTGTGGGACAAATATTTCTGTTAGATTAATTATGTTTTGAAAATTCAGCAGTTTGCTTGGTATTAAGAGTCTTTGCTCATTCGTAACATGTTCTATGACAAGGTCTCGGAGTGGATTCAAAGCAATGTTTTACTATAAATAGTCCAGCAACGGACATGATGCTTATTTTCACGCCCTTCGTCTTTTTGGTTAAAAAAAAAAAATGTACGTACTACAAGAAAGATCGCCTACTATACTAATCTTAACACAACATCTGAGCAAAATTGCTTTCCGGAGATTTGTGGTGCAACATTTTTTTCACGTACAAGCATAGCTATTCAGTCTGTTTGCGAGGAAGAATGGGGGTGGTAGTAAGGGAGTGGGCGGGTTGATCTATATTTATCTCGCCTTGTTCCTTTGATTGCAGGGGTATGACTAAAGGGTGAAAAGTTGAGAAAAGTCATAAAAACGAAATTTTACAAAACGTTGAAAAATAAAGACCAAAAATTAATGTAAACTTGACGAGAAAACGTACAGTAAATGACCACGGCTGTAAAGAACACGATGTACAAACAACAATATTACGAAAAGCATAACATGCTTTATAACAGGGGTGCCCAATCTTTTCATACCGATATCTACTTTTACACATTGCACAATCAAAAGATCTACGGGGGAGGGGTGATGATCAATAAAGTACAAAAACTTAACATTTAACTCGAAAGAAGTGTTGTATTTATCTTAATGAGATATTTGACAACTGAGAAGAGGATGCTAATTTGTCATAGGTGTGTAGCTGCTGGTGGCAAGTCTCGAGCAGGTGGAAAGGTGCTCATCTGTCATGGTAGACCTAAACATGGTCTCTATTATCATCATATGGGAGAAGGCCGATTCACAAAGGTATCTGGAACCAAAAAGAGATAACCGGCAATAGGCACACCTTATGTTAGCGTACTTGTCTTCAGACGGCAAGGACCAGAATGCCCCCTTGATGTCTGCAGATGCCATGGCCTTGATTTGAATATCATTTTGGAGAGTTAGAATTTCATTCTCCACCACAGCAGTATCCAGGAGAAAAAGTGTTACCATTTTTGAGGCAATGTCATCCACATCAATGTATGGGCCAGATGGGAAACGCATGCACGTCACAACTGACTCCAGTTAGGCAAAGTCTGTGAAACGTCTTTCCTACGTCAGAAGTGGCAGGCGTCATGGGATGATGCAGTCAATAACAAACTTAATGCCATCAAACCAACCCTGGGAGAATGGACTCCTTCCAACAGACCTATCTATAGGGAGGAGGTTGTCATTGCAAGAATCAGAATCGGTCAAACATACATTACCCACTCCCACATACTGAAAGGTGAAGATCCACCAGAGTGCGTTTCTTGCAATGAGCATTCACTGTTAAACACTTTATGACCGAGTGTTCCAACCTGGAACCAACGCGTGTTAAATATTATAATGTACATGACATGAAGGAACTTTTGATACAATACAAATCACTTGTATTTTAGATTTCCTAAAGGAAGTAAATCTCTGTTTTAAACTATAACTTGTATGCCATCATCTAGAATATTTTTAATGCAAATATCGCTTCTTATTTACAACATCTTATTATCAACGTACACCATTTATATCTCCCGTTGATTGGGAAGCTTCATATTTTCCTGTTACCAACATCTTACCATTTTATATTTAACTATTATGGTTTTTTATATCGCTGGTCAATGTCAATCCTTTCTTATTTTTGAGCATCTAACCTATTGTATGGCGTTTAAATAGCCTAAAAGTGCTGGTGCGCCGTTGAAATTCAAGCAAACAAACCTGAAAAGTCTTTCAAACTTTGCTACAATGTACTTAACTTGCTCAATGTAACGCACACTTTCAAGCTGCTCTGCATGCATGCTTTCAAAATAGAGGAGGTTCTGGCGCTGAAGCTTTGTTAAGAACGGCTGTACTTTGCGCTTTAACGAGTTGACAGAGCTGATCATTTGTTATAGTTCTGTCTTTTCCTTGTAACTGTAAATTTAGTTCATTCAATGTTCCAGTCAAATCGGTGAGAAATGCCAAGTTCATTAGCAATTGTTCATCACAGCTTGTTGTGCAGAGCGTCTTTACTCTGACTGAGGAAATCTTTTACTTCTAGCAACAGCTCGAAAAATCGTGCCAAAAACTTGCCTCTGCTCAGCCACCTCACATCAGTATGCAGCAATATATCCGTGTGCTCCGCGTCACTATTCTCTGCGTGTGCGCGGATTAGCTTTCGCTGAAGTCTCCTTGCGCGGATAGACTTAACAATCTTCATACTGACATTCATCACGTCATACATGTTCAAAATCTTGCCGCACAAAGCTTGCTGGTGGATGATGCAGTGGTAGTGGATAAAGTTGGGGAAAAGCGTCGTGTTTTTGCATATTTCTATAAAGCGGTTTGCGTGACCCACCATGACCGGGGGGGGGGGGGGCTCAATCCGTGGTAATATAAACGAGTTTACAGACAAACCGGTTTATTTTGAACACGAAATCAATAAATGCTTGGAAAATATCCTCTCCACGTGTATGGCCCTATAAAGGCAAAGTTGTGAATATCTCCTGTCTGGTACTCAAATCGTCACAAAATCAACAGCTTTCCGATGCTAATACTGCTGGGCCACAGTTAGCCTACAGCAGGGACGCTATGTACGCTACGCATATTGAGCTAATTGGCGCCTTATCGTGTATTTTTTTTTTTTTTTACCTCGGCGCTAAATTTAGTGTGGCATATCTGGCCTGATTGTTTTAATTCACTGCTTTGTTATAATACAAGTGAACCAGGAGATGGCAGCATTTTATCACACAAAATTAATAATAATACAGTCTAAGGGAGGTACGCAGTTGTGATCATCCAAAGATCGATCGACTGGTTAGGCAGCACTGCTTTATTACATGCTCACTTCACCCTTGTCTTAAACGATTACGTTGAATTTCAGTTGGGAAATAATTATCATTATATTAAATTTCAACTAAAAATTTCAACAACACCAATTGACATGTTTTTAATGTTGACTCACAAATATGGTCTCGTAAAAGTATGTATAAGATACACGCGTCAAAAGACTTAATTCAGAATTATTTTGGTTCCGTTTCGGTCATGCAAATATGGCATGTAATTATTACACGTTTGATTAATCCAATTAAACACGTAATTCGTCATTTTAGTATATTTATCCTGTATGTAACAGTTAAACATAATTATTCACATGACCATTCATCTGATATAATTATTTTTCGAGTTATTTTATTGGAAGATAAATTGTTCAACATTTTTATGCTTAATAAAGTAATTTCGCGAAATTAAAAATAAAATAACAAACGTCTTACACTCCCGAGAACAAACAGAACAAGTATACTTGTACAACATTTTCTCAGTGAGCGCAAAGTACTGTTACGGGTTGGTGGTCCTCTATTCTCTTTGGCTAATAAGCTCTCGTTAAAGTAAAAGCCCATGTGAACATAGACCTTACTCAAGAGGTTTCTGATTATCTGATGAAGCGGGCAATCCTTATCGTTTGCGTACTCCCTTGTCCGTAGTAATAGTGAACGATTTTCCCACGCTCTTTATGAACGGACCTAGCTTGTAACGTGACAACTCAGAAACCCGAACAGGTCCTAGTGAAGATGCTGACAAGCCTTTTATGACTCCCGCGGAATTTTGCGCTTAGCAGGGAGATTTCTGCCGTTCGCATGTTTGCAAGAAAAAATTATGTGAGCAACCATACTTTGCCACCGATAACAACCCAACTACACCTAACTTGCACATTGCAATTTAAAAAAAAATATATATAACTCTGATTGTTAGTTAAAGGGTGCATTATATAC
Source organism: Unio delphinus (assembly GCA_029339505.1). Classification (NCBI taxonomy): domain Eukaryota; kingdom Metazoa; phylum Mollusca; class Bivalvia; order Unionida; family Unionidae; genus Unio; species Unio delphinus. The sequence continues at coordinate 4,432,319 of JAQISU010000064.1, forward strand.
ACATAAACTATTAATTAATATTGTGCCAAAAGAACAGTTAAAATAAACGCGAGAATCAAGTCATTTTGTCCATCGTGGACATTACAATATCAGAATTGAATCAAATTGACAGATAAAAGAACCGCCATCGGCTTATTAAAGATCACCTGTCTTATGCCAGATGTAGATAATCTCTTCACCTGATTTTTGCTAAAAAAAATTTTGTTAATGCAATTTAGATTAATAATTGCAGTTTCCTTTCAGAAAGACTTCCTTTATGGGATGAGGATACTATTCGCAAAATGGATCTTTTTAGAAATACTATATACTAAAAATAAACATATTAAATCCTATGTAGAATGAATTGCTGCACAATATAATTAAATTTATATATAATTTTAGAATAGTGATAACAGAAAACCACAAACGCGGACAATCATGTGCACCTAGTTTCGCATTTACTATATGTTTCATAATTCTTTAGTGTTTTACAACTTTTGATAAAATTGCTTTCTTTATACATTAAAGATACTACTGATTAATATAAAAATTTGATGTTTATTCGACAGCTATTTGATAACTCGATCCTGGAATCGTAACATGTAACAACACTATATACCAACATTAATCATACAGATGGTATTGAATAGTCTAGTTCACATGTTTCATAAGATCCAAAATTGGGCCAGTAATAACGGTTTCAAATTTTCTAACATTAAAACAGTATGCATGCATTTCTGTCAGTTGCGAAGACTTCATGATGACCCTAAACTCGCGACTTGTTCCAGTTGTTGAGGAAACAAAGTTTTTGGGTTCGACAGAAAACTGACTTTTATACCACACATCAAGAATTTAAAAGCTTTACTGACTGGGGTGCTGATAAAAAAAAAAGTTTAATTTGTATAGAACATTTATCCGCTCCATACTAGACTATGTATGCATTGTTTATGGTTCAGCTAGGAAGTCCTATTTGAAAATGCTTGACCCAATTTATCATCAGAGAATAAGACTCGCTCTAGGAGCATTTAATACATCTCCATGTGAAAGCCTTCTCGCGGAAGCGAATGAACCACCTTTATCGCATCGTAGAGAAATGCTTTCTGCACAGTACACTCTTAGGTTAAGATCAAACCCTCTGAACCCTGCTTTTTCGGCTGCTTTCAACCAAAAAACAAAGCTTTATATGAAAACAAACCAAATGCCACACCTTCATTTGGCAGCAGAATATCATCCAACTTTGACACTATCAAAATTAATCTACCTACAATTCAGAACACGTTTGTCTCGGAAACACCACCTTGGCTCCTTACGCAACCCGAAGTGATTTTTACGTTGCACGATGGTGAAAAATCTGAGACAAACCCTGCCATTTTCCAGAACTCTTATCATGAACTTCTCAACGATTTTAAAAACTACACGGTTTTTTTTTTACTGATTGATCAAAAGTTTATGAAAAGGCTGCTGCAGCCTTTGATAGCGGCAAACACATAACCAAAGTGCGCTTGCCAAACGATGCGCCCATATTTTCGGCGGAAATCGGAACAATAGACCTTGCTCTGAAATTTGTCGCTCAAAAACACAGCTTAAATAGAGTTATCTTCTGTGACTCACTATCGGTGCTTCAGTCGCTTCACAATAAAAAACTGGATAATCCATTCTTAGTCAATATTCTCGTCAAAAACTGAGCCTAGTGCCTCCTTTAATATAGTATATTGTTGGTTACCTAGCCATATTGGTATTAGAGGTAATGAAGAAGCTGACTGGACTGCTAAGATGGCTCTATCCCAAGAACCATAGGATTTTAAATTACCGTTTACTGATTTTAAACCTTGTATCAAATAGTACCTACCACAGAAGTGGCAGGCGTTATGGAATTATGCAGTCAATAACAAACTTAATGCCATCAAACCAACCCTGGGAGAATGGACTCTTTCCTACAGAACTATCCGTAGGGAGGAGGTTGTTTGCAAGAATCAGAATTGGTCATACATACATTACTCAGTCCAGGTGAAGATCCACCAGAGTGCGTGTCTTGCAATGAACTATTCAGTGTTAAACACTTTATGACCGAGTGTTCCGACCTGCAACCTACGCGTGATAAATACTATAATGTACATGACATGAAGGAAATTTTTGATACTATACAAATCACTTGCATTTTATATTTTCTGAAGGAAGTAAATCTTTATTTTAAAACAACTTGTATGCCATCACCTATAATATTTTTATATATTGCAAATACAGCCTCCTTTTTATTTTTGCAACATCTTTTCATCCATATACGCCATTTACATCTCCCGTTGGTTGGGAAGCTTCATATTTTACTGTTACCAACATCTTAACATTTTACTTTGAAATATTTGGTTTTCTATATCGCAGGTCGCTATTTTTGACGCTGATTTCAGATCTGCAATTGAAATTCAGCTACCACGTCAGGTTTCTGAGATAAACGTTGCTAATGTTTTAGACAAATTGCCTTGTCGGCACAATATTACGAGTATGAACTATGTCATACCAAACGTGTGTTAAGGAGTTACTGTGAAAATAATCATGAACACGCATGCAGACAGATGTTACAGCATACATTCATAGCTCTCTTAACTAACAAAAAGTGGTCGGCATGTTCAGAAATGTTTAAGACACTTGCTTTTACGCTTGTACTGTTTAGTAGTCTCTCTTTGCAAGAACCAACAGTAGTCTCCCATCATATGGGGATTGAACTTTCCCTGATATCTGCTTTCCATCGTCTTCATATCTTGATGAAATCTTAACCCATGTTCATCGCTTACATCGCCAATATTGGATGGAAAGAAGTCGAGGTGCGAATGCAAGAAGTGCATCTTCAGTGACATTATGGCACCCATTACCTGATATGCTGTCGACATATTCTCCATCAGCTCCACATAATTCTCTGATCTGTGGTTACCAAGAAAATTCTGAACGACCAGCACGAATGCTTCCCATGCTGCTGATTCCACTGGGTTCAGCTTCTGTTTAAACACAGCATCTAAGATCAGTTTACGGATTTCGGGTACAACAAAAATTCCTGCTTTGATTTTGGCTTCACTTTTCTCTGAACCAAATTTACTTTGTATGTACTGAAATGTCTCACCCTTTTTGTCCAGCGCCTTTACAAAGTTTTTCATAAGACCCAGTTTTATGTGAAGTGGTGGAAGATAGACTTTCTGGCAATCTACTAACGGCCGGTGCTTCACATTGTATCTACCGGGTACTGATTCATCTCGGTCTGGCCACTTGTTTCTGCCTGTAATGGTTGGCATCATCACGACTGTTCCATAGACACAAGAAGCACATGTATTTGGTGTACCCAACTTGCAGACCCAGAAGAAGTGCCACAACTTTGAGGTCACCACAAAGGTTCCAACAGTGATCGGCATAGCGAATGAGTTTTAAAAGTGTCTCAAATCGACTCGTACGTTTCCTTCAACCCAACTGCTTGAGCAACTGGAACAGATGGCTTCTTATTCCATTGTGTAAAAGTACCGCTTTAAGGTTTGCTTTGCTGGCATCAATGGATAGTCTCCATTCGTCAGAAACATATTCACATCCCAGTTAACCCAGGAGACCATTAACGTCATTACAGAAGCAAATGTCTTATTTCATTTTGGTAAAACGACGCCAGTATGCTGTGACAATCACGGAAGACATATTTTGGTGCCCTGTCTTAGCAAATTCCACTGCCTCAGCCTTGAGCCCAACAGTTCTGCTTTCTCCTTTGACAGTGACAAGTCTCTAATGAGTTCATAAAGATCTTCTTAACTTAACAGGTGAGGCTTGTTTTCATCCACATCAGGTTCATACGGCACGTCGACAGCAGCATCTTCGCATCCTTCATCAGAGCGTTCGTCAATTTCTGGTGTTGAAGGTGGAATTGGAACCGGAATCTTGAGGGACAGGTTTAATTGCTGATGGGCAATTAGGATAAACAATCTTTGAATTATTCTTCTTTGTGAATCCAGCAATGTTGGTCATGCAAAAATAACAGTCCGAGTGATCTGTTGGTTCACGCCACACCATTGGCACAGCGAATGGCATTTTCTGTTGTTTGCCATTCAGTCACTGTGTTAAACCGGAATAGCAGACATGTGCTGCCCATGCTTTATCTTGATCGCCAACTTTGCAGCCAAAATAATGGTAGTATGCACTTCTAAATCTGCTGGACATACTCTTTCGCTGATCTTGTGCAGTAAATTGTCCGCAGATATAACAGAAGTTATCAGGATGGTTAACACAACCTCGCCGATTCATATTGTCTTCAACAATTTTGCAATCAAAATGTAAACATTCAAAGGTAAAAAGTCAGCACTAACTTACTAACTAGTAGTATTAGTAGTTTATTTAATCAATGAGTTGTCCAAACATGCAGTATAATATTACACACGCAGTAAAGTACCGACGCTTCACGGCAGTGTTAACGACGAAAATGGTATAAACACAAACAGGCGCATAACTTGAAAGCGTGACGTGGTAGATAAAAACGGTTTTCAGATTTAGAAACGGCATGTCGAATTTTATCAGGTACAGGTGACAAAAGTCCAGTAGCAAAATGACTGTTGACCAATGTAAGTAGAACCTATTGTATGATGCTTAATAGCCCAAGTGTGCTGGTGCGCCGTTAACAATTAATGAAACAAACATTCCAATAGAACACAAAACACCAAATTAATTTCTGCACCACGTGTGTCCAATTTATGCCATCTTTTTCCTTGTTCTTATTCTAGCGGTATAAATTGTTTATTTTAGTGGTGTCCGTCGATGGATGCATGAAATGTGGCTGCATGGAGAAAAACTTGTTATTAACTTATTTAACTTTTGTCTAAGAGAAACCAGAATATCAATTATTATTATCACTTATTATTAACTTGTTTAACTTTTGCCTAAGAGAAATCAGAATATCAATTTTGTTTTCAGTATAATGAAGCACGTCGATCTTCTAATGTGACGCACTATCCTGTTCTAGAATTCACAAATTGACGTTGATACTATAATTGTTTGGACTTTTTTCTTCAAACACTGTAACCCAGACTTGTCTTCCAAGGTTGTTTGAATGTCTCGGCGTATTGTCTGATCAGGAACCGGCTTGATTTTTTTTATTAGAGTATAGAGTAAGGAAATATCAAACTGTTCAGTCACCCAGACTCGTCTTCCTAGGTTGTTTGAATGACTGTGTCAATTTATTGTGGGATCAGGAACTGGCTTGATATTATAATTAGAGTATAAAGTGAGGAGATGTCAAACTTTTAACTCGTCCAGTATTTTGGCAGATCAGTTTAAGGATGACGTGCAGTTCTATTTTGTCAACACATTAGCCAGTAATGTCGAGTTGGACATTTGTTGTGGCTTCTAGATGTAACATCAATCCGCGATAAAGATCGAGATGAAAGACATTGCGGTCACTGAAGAGCAGTGCCTTCCACTTTTGTCTGGTTATGGACCATTGAGTGAGGCATGCACCAAAAAGACAATGGAAGACGAAGGATAGACGTTTGTCAACTCATTGTCGAGTTGGACATTTGTTAATGTTCGTATAGTAGCTTTATTACTGCAATCATTGTTACTTCTACTACTGAAATATCCGTGATAATAATCAAGGTGCAAGACAGCAGCCGTTGAAGAGTTTAGTCTTCGACTTGTATCGAGTTATGGACCATCGTGTTAAAACACACACCAAAATGCCAATGGAAGACTAAGGATAGAAGTTTCCTCTAAATATGAAGCAACGGACTGATATACTTTCAAATTTCGCCTGGAGTTGCCTGAGAAAGAATACAGCGACAATACAAGTGGCGAAAGAATATCATGATGCAAGTTATTAAACAAAATAAGATTAATAAACATAAATCTTGAAAACGAGAACTGAACCTATGGGAAATTCGTCCCTATTTTATTTTCTCGAGATGTCATGTCTCTTCAGCATCTCCTCTGAAATTGTCATCTTCTCACTCGCCGACTTGCTCCTTTCCGGAGGAAAATGTGGTACCGGAAGCTCGGTGCAGTTTTCTACGGTCATAATAAATGAGAGGAGTTTCCTAAGAGTTCAAACGAAATGGAGTAACTTTATTGAAATACTTGAGACATAAAATACATTCCAGTATCAATATACATACACAGAGATACATGTAAAACTACGATATACCTTCAATTACCAACACCATACATTTGCACGATTTCTGCCTTCTGTAATATAATACAGATAATTAAATATCGAATACATGAACGTTGTTAGCTAAATAAATGGATATTGTAGATTTCTTCCCACATGGATTATAGGTTTGGACGCATTTATGTCTCTGGTCGCAAGCGCGGCAAGTATTGCCAATAATTTTGGCCTATTTTGTGATTGACCTCGAAGCGAATATTCGGTACAGCCCCATTGCTTAAAACGCATATTCTCCAGCATAGTAGTACAATGCCATAATATATGATGGGTTGATTAGAATGCACATTTAAGTCGCACCATGTCATCGTAACGCATATTTGACAGCTGAATAGCATAATGACATAACGTATAGTGGGTTGTTTAGAACAATTGTGCAAAATCGAACCATGTCAAATTCTGTGCGTTGTATAAAACAAGTATTGGCAAGCGGAGTCCCCAAATGCCATAACGTCTGGTGGGATGTATAGAGAACATACCTGCCTTGTACAGTTCCACAGTGGCATACATTCTGGTGGGTCATTTGGAACGCATATATCTGGTGTGTAGAGTAGATATTGCCTTGCAAAGTTCCACATTGACAAATTCTGATGGGTCGTATGGAACGCATATTGTCTTGTAAAGTCCCACATTGAAAAATTCTGGTAGGTCGTATGGAACGCATATGGTCTAGTGGGATATATAGAGTACATACTGCCTTGTAAAGTCCCACAATGCTATAATGTCTGGCGATTTTTTTCTAACGCATATTGGCCAGCTGTCCCACAATGCCAAAATGCTTTGTTGGGTTTGCTTTCTTCATTTTAAACATGAACCATCTTCTGATATAATTATACATGGTATGAAAAGATTTTATCATAACCTTCTAATCTCTTGCAATGAGAAGGAAATAACTCTTAATTTGACAAATGACTTTGCCCATAGAGGCGTCGCTCATAACGGTGCAGATACGGCTACATATTAGGGAATGTTGCTCATCTTTAATGAAAGACTGTCTTTTGAATCTCGATGAATGAAACGCGTGTGTGTGTGAACAAGCTTCAGTATATTGAGGATTCTCACATTAAAACTGAAATATAAACTCGATATCTTATTTTTTTATATAGTTATCAGTAGCAGAGCAACACTTCTCGAATGGATACCTTTTTTTGGCATCAGAACATCATGCAGTCTTGACAGTATTAAATTTAATCTCTTTATGGTTCAGAAAAAGTTTGTCTCTAAAACACCACCTTGGCTCCTTAAGCAGCCGAAAATGATTTTTACGTTGCACGATGGGGGGGGGGGGGAAATCTGAGACAAACCCTATCTTCCACAACTCTTAACATGAACTCCTCAACGATTTTACAAATTACTAAAATTTATACTAATGGGTCAAAGGTTGATGAAAAGGCTGCTGCGGCCTTCGCTAGTGGCAAAATACACACAGAAAAAAGATCGTTTGCCAAGTGATGCGTCCATTTTTCAGCGGAAATCAAATATACCTTGCTCTGAAATTTATTGAACAAATTTTATACTGAAGGATCAAAGGTTGATGAGAAGGCTGCTGCGGCCTTCGTTAGAGGCAAACATAATAAAAAGATCGTTTGCCAAGTGATGCGTCCTTTTTTCAGCGGACATCAAATAGACTTTGCTCTGAAATTTATCGAACAAAAACGTATTTTATATAGAATTTTCTTCTGTAACTCATTATCACTGCTTCAGTCGCTACACGGTAGAAAATTGGATAATCCATTAGTCAAATCTAGTCAAAAATGCGGACTTTACTGTTGGTTACCTAGCCATATTGATATTGGAGGTAATGAAGAAGCAGACCGTGCTGCTAAGATGGCTGCATACCAAGAATCATCGGATTTTAAATTGCCGTTTGCTGATTTTAAACCTTGTATCAAAAAGTACCTATGTCAGAAGTGGCAGACGTCATGGGATGATGCAGTCAATAACAAACTTCATGCCATCAAACCAACCCAGGGTGAATAGACTCTATCCTACAGATCTACCAGTGCGTCTATTGCAATGAACCACTCGCTGTTGAGCACTTTATGACCGAGTGTACCGACATGCAACCTACGCCTGCTAGGTACTATAATGTACGTGACGTGAAGGAACCTTAAGATACTATACCTATGACATGTATTTGAGACTTCCTGAATGAACTAAAATCTTTATTTTAAACTATGACTTTTAATGTCTTGCCCTAGAGCATTTTTACCTAAAGCAAATACCGCCCCTTCAATAGCCATAGCAGTTTATATATAAAGTCAGTATATTTCAGAAATACTATCGGCAATATGTTCACAATAACTTCATCTGAATCTAAATGGATATAAATCTGTATTATATCTAACAATCGATATCACGAGTCACAAACGAAGAAAAATAGCGTTCATGATAACTTTACCACGAAACACGAACCTTTAATTAGAGTATCGTGATGTTTTGTTAATAAATGTGGTAACACGGGCATGTCATTTGTGCCAGAAACGGTGGTGAATGTAACTTGCCAAAACATTGCAAGGCATATGTAGTGTAATGATCAACATGATAATAGCTAAGACTAATCGACAGAGATTTCCAATAGGCATAATAAATATGGGATTAACCAACTAGTAATTCAGTATTATATGACACCATGGACCGCAGGGAGTCTGAGAACATGTCTATAATGTGTGCATTATAGAAAATAGGGAGAAGATATACGTTAAAGTAACCACGAACCTAAATTGCCACAACTATATGCAGTTGCACTGCCCAAGGTCCAATGAGCTAAAGATTGACACTAATATCTTTAAACATCTAATAACACGAGATTTCACATGCAGTAGTAAAGATCCATCCCAACCCCATTATGGTGCACAGCTCGTTAATCTCTAGTGTTACACTACCATCATAATAAAAGTTACAATTCTCCAGAATGTGTGCATAGTGTTTGTTTTTCGAGGCTCTAGCCGTAACCCTTACATTTACCTTTTCCAATATCTATAGGATGGAGCCCAAACTCTGATCTTTGCATTTGGCACTTTCTATCCAGAACAGTTGAGGATGTCCTTTCCCTCAGCAATGCTACGTAGAACTTCGTAGTTATAGTACCGGTATGGGTGGCTCGTATTTACTAAACTTGTCTCCAGAAGCACCATTGTATTGTAATAGTTTATGAGATTTACAGATCCACCCGTGGCCTGGAATCAAACCTGCTTCTAGGGGCATGACAGCATACTCAGCACTGAGCAAATTCCTGTCAGCTGACATTTTCTTCCATGATTTGGGTGGTCAGCAATTTTTTGACAATAGGCATGCAGTAAATTATACTGCCTCTTGTCTCAATCTTTCCTCGCTGACGTAAACAAGGTATGCACCCAGCCTTCAGTAATTTTCTGGCCCTATTTTGATTTTCTTGACATCTGAAACGTCTTAGAGGAGGAGATATAACAACTTTAGAGGATACTCTATATATATATATATATATATATATAGCGTCTCTGCAGCTACTACCTTAGGAATCAATGGCTAGCTGGTGATGGTCAGTCTTGAAGATCCGGTGGATGGCTCTGGTAACTCATTTCCAGTGCAATATTTTCTGGTTCAGTAGTATGGTTTCTGAAAAAAGGGTTACATGATGCAGATATGGTCTTCCTGTAGAGACAAATTACAAACGTGGATGGAATCCTTAATGTCCGGTATAACATTTCCTTAATGGACTCGTTCACCTCAAACCTTCAGAGCTGGGCTGTGTGCGATTAGCGTTCAATGGCCGCATGAACTTCCTTAACAGACTCCAAGTAACACCTTTTTGCATGTTGGCAAAGATTAGCTTCGAACCAAGTTAAAAATTCTTGATCTTAAAAAAAAGAAATATGCCCTAGTATTGTCATTGCACAGTCAAACTGAACGTCTTCATCCGCAACAGGTGGTGTGGAATGTAAATACGGCTCTAATTCTTCTAGCCCATGCCTTATCCACTGTGCAAGACTTATTCATCAATCCAATCGTTCCTTAAAAGTCTGAAGCGACTGCACATGTTCGACCAATTTGAAATAGCCTAACATGCCATTTTAGCAGGATGATATGATGCACTGTTGGCCGTATATTATAATCCGCGCATAGTTCTTTGGATCCACTACGTTACCCTCAGAAACCCTACAAAACTTGACACAATATCAGAGTAGGTGATGAAGAAAAAAAGAAGGAAGGAAGAGTACGTAAACAGAATGGAAACTTGCTACAACTCTTTGTCTTTCGTTCCAATTGGTCCATTCCCAGAGACCCGGGGCCCCCAGTTTGGTAATTAAACACAAACGAAACTTAACTTTTATTTGCTATTTATTGAACGTACTTTGACTATACAAAATTGACAAGCAGATGTAGATATGAAATAGGTACAAACTACCAATTTTTGCACATAATTTTTACATTCACATATAATTACAAGATTGCATTGCCACGCGGCCAACATCTCTGCTAAGGAACGGATGAACTCACTATTGACCACAGGCTTCGTTATTTCTCACTATGCACAACACAGATAGTGAATTATGCCTGTTCTCTTCCGTGGTAGATCCTAAAGAATCCTTCACTCCCTTTAGCGCTAAAAACGACCGTTCTTCCGAACAGTTTGACGTTGATGGGTGTACACAACATATGAAGCGTTATTCCCACAATTGGATGAATGGTATATTAAGGAATAGTAAACAATGCACGTATTGTCTGTAATAATGAAAGAGTTCAAATTATAAAAAGTTCAAGTCACTGTCAATGTGGCTGTCGTTGACTCTGGGTCTGGCGCAGATGTTGCTGTTAGGTCAATGGAAATCTGGGTCTATAGGTGTATTTCAGTCTGGGTTGCTGGTTGCTTGATTTCGGCGCTGGACTAGGTATATATACATTCGACATGTGGGATGTTTCAAACGATACTGTGGGAAGAATACTCATCGGCGATGTAATGCATGTTATGCTGGTAGCCTATCAGTTTGTACTTGTTCTTTTATTCCCATGGTGTGACGATATTGGTGCTGATGTCTTAGAACTGACCCTTCGTTTGGGCGAAAAATACGAAAATCACAGAAGAGTCTAAGTTCACGTAGTGTAGCTGACGGCGTGATGTCTCATGATAGCAAAGATGTTGGTGCGAGTCTCTCTCGTGGATTATAGTTATACGTGTGACACCTGTATTCATGATGTTGTCTTCTCCAACTTTTATGAGAACTTTTATTGGAATGTCAACTCAGGAAGATAGGAAGAAGAGAAGAATGAGTTCCGAGATAAAGAATGTGACAATGATAATGGAAATGTCTTGGGGAAAGTTCAGGTACGGAATCGTAGCTGGAATATGAGACGCTTGCTGGTACGGAAAACTTTATGAAGATGTTTGTCCACTAATGTCATTTTTTTCAAGAATCTTCTCCATAAGTTTTATGAAATAACTCTTTCGAAAGAAAGAGTCACTCATAACGGTGTAGATAGGCTACATATTGGGGACATTGGAGTTGCGAGAGGGTCCAGAGATCTAATATTCTCCATCCACTTGTTATGTAAAAAAAATTGATTGTTGTCATAACATGAGAGTGAGAGAGAGAAGGAGGAAGAGACGTCGCCAGGATGTTAAGTCAGCTACATCTGAAATGATAAGGCGAAGATCTATTTCCTCGTCGATAGGAACTGACCTGACCCTTTAATGCGCAGTCTAATTATACGCATCTTGTGTCAGGTTTAAGGCATCGACGAGAAAATATGTCCGCTCCTTTCAGGTAAGAATTAGTTTCTCCCGGTCAAAACCGGCTTAATTTACGTCATCTGACATAAGGTACAACTCAGATGTGTAGTTTATCTATATTTGTTTGGCACTAGTTAGATCCAAATTTGATAATTCCTTAATATTCTAAACTAGCTACATGTTTAACATATTAAGCCAGCAGCAATGTCTGTCCATCATTAGATAAAAACCATTTGTAGCGACGACTGTCCATCATTAGATAAGAACCATTCTGTATTTACGTCAACAGGGAAGTTTGTTCTACTTTTTTATTAACCGAATTATACTTTTTCCAATGCCTGGTTTTACGGAATATATGTTTCACTGATAAGACGTAAGAGCTGACTGATTTTTGCTTCATAACCTATTTCCACACAATGTACGTTCGTATAGCTAGTGATTTACGTTGCCAACTTTTTGCTATAAATAAATAAAACATTACTTTAATAATACAATTTAAAGAAAATTGCAATCTTATTAATTTTACTAAAAAACCAATCCTAACACGTACACAACAAAAACATTATACAAGAAAAAAAATTAACATTTGGACATGACTTTGGCAGTCACTAAACAATAATAAACGATATCTGCAGTGAGGCAGTTTATAGTGATGTCTAGCACTGATACGTATATGTGGCCGATAAAAGTTTGGCCAACCCAAGGGAAACTGCGGTTCGTCAGTTTATGAATGGTACGACTGTGCAAGGGTCAAGAAGCATATGTTCCAAGTGTTGTTTCAGTTGGGTACATTTTTATTAACATGAGATTATTTTGAATCTTAGTATTATTACTGGAGATTATGTAAATCTCGCTTACAATACTTAACATTATTTGAATACTAGTCGTAGTCCATACGTGTAATATTTTAAAAGTATGTAAAGTCCAAGAGGTTTCTTACAATCCAAAACCCACTCGGTTCCTATTCTGTAACAATCTGTAAATATGTTCAATCCAAACTAATCCATGTCTATAATTTTATTCAAATCTTGCAGTTACCTTTCCTTCTCTTCCAATTCTGTTTCTGCTTTCCTCAGTCTCTCCTCCAGATCTGTAAGATGAATCATTAATGTAGCTTTTCGTCAACATTTGCAACTATAATGGAGACAAAATATAACTAGCAAAGTTACCAGCTTCACTATAATTTAAAATTATAACAGGCTGCTTTCCACTGACTGTGTGCTCTCTTTCTCTCGTACACACGAACACATTCTTGTATTTGGTGGATATCAAGGACATTTGTTCTGGCTATTCTTGGAGCTTTCTGGCTACAAATTAATACCAAATGTCGACGTATGGAGGAGGCTACTGTTTGATTCATTTTAAGGAAAATGAAATTTAGCCACGCAAGCTCATGACGCACACGTTTACTCAAACCGCGTGTACAATCCATTCAAATTAAGGACACATATATTGACCACAACAATTTAGTTTCTCGTTATCTTGCAGAATTAAAATGAACAGAAATATTAAACCATACATTAACTGTTCTGTATTTCATTTGTATTCATCCCGTCAAGACCCAAACGAAGTCGGTGATCATTGGTACATCATTGACAACGAAAACATGGTTACATATCTAGTCGGAATTGTCAATACAAACTAAGGATGTACACTATTATCAACAAGATGTAGTTACACTGATATATAATAGACGAGTATATGTTTACACATCTAGTATGCACGACAAAATTCAATTCAAGGACGCACACTATGAATAAAAAGACACCAATATGTAGACGTTGGTATTATATTGACGTTTCTAAATATCTAGTTTGAAGGATCAACAAAAACTAAAGAATACGATTAGAAATAACAAGGAGATCGTGCATATTGGTATATCACGGATAAGTGGGACAAGTTTACACATTTAGTTTCAACAATCAGTCTGATCTAGGAACGCACAGTACCAAAAACACGAATCCTTGTACGTCATGGATATTGAGGAGGGCTACACGTTTTCTCCTAACTATTAATACAAACTAAAGACAAACAAAATTAAGCAAAATATGCATACTATGGATATTATCACAACATAGACAATGAGGACATGTTTACACATCAATTTTGAGCGATCAATTCGATCAAAAGACACAGTATGAAACAAAACGTGACGATTGTTCCCACTGACACACCATAGACAATCAGGACATGTTTAAGCATCTAATTTAAACTATCAATACTAAACAAATCTTAGGACGCGCACTATTGGTACATAATGAACAACTAGGACATTTTTCATGTCTAGTTTGAACGATCAAGTCAATCGAAGCACACACAGTATCACCAAAAGCATGAAGGTCGTGAACATTGGTTCATTATGGAGACAAAGGACGTGTTTACGAATCTAATGCAAATATCACCTCTTATTTACAACATCTTATCATCAACATACACCATTTACATCTCCCGTTGATTGGGAAGCTTCATATTTTCCTGTTACCAACATCTTACCATTTTATATTTAACTATTGTTTTTTTTATATCGCTGGTCGATGTTAAACCTTTATTATTTTTGAACATCTAACCTATTGTATGGCGCTAAATAGCCTAAAAGTGCTGGTGCGCCGTTAAAATCAAGCAAACAAACGACAGTTTACGAATCTTCTGAACTATTACTACAAATTAAGGACGCGCACAAATTAACAAAGACATTGAGAAGGTGGATATTAATATATTGCGGACAATGAGGTTATGGTTACACATCTAGGCTAAACTATATATACGATGAAGGTTATGAACATTGTTACGTGATTGAGACTGATGACTTTAGAAATGTTATCTGCATTATTATTACAAATTAAGGAAGCATACAACATAAACATGGATATGTTGGGTATTGTTATTTCTCATACAACGAGGACATGGTTAAATATCTGGTCTGAGTTATAAATACAAATTAAGGACTCGCTGTTATAGCCAACAGACTCTGGACATTTGTACATCATGGAAAATTAGGGCATGTTTACGCATCTAATTTGAACTATCCATTCAAACAATCTAACGGCGCACACTATTAGCAATTAGCAACAATATGGAGACCGTGAACAGTACAACATCATGGGTAACGATGGCATGTTTACAAATTTAGCTAAAAGGATAAGCTCAATCAGAACGCACAGTATCACCGGAGAACACGAAGATTGTGAACATTGCTGTATTATGAATACTGAGGATGTGCTTACGAATCAACTCTGAACTATTTATATCAATCAAAGAAGCACACAATTAACAAAAATGTGGAGGTTAATATTGTTATATCACGGACACCCTGGACATGGTTGCACATATGATATGAGCTATCTATACAAATTGGGCACTCGCAGTATTTTTAAGAAATCACGAAGACAACATCGTAACAGCATGGATAACGGTGACATCTTGACGCATATAATTTGAACTATCAATATAAACAAGCTACGGACTCGTACTATTGGTACAAACACGGCGACACCCGTTGATTGGAAAGCTTCATATTTTACTGTTAACAATATCTTACTATTTTACATTGAACTATTTGGGTTTTCTATATCTTTGGTCGATATTAAACCTGTTAGTATTTTAAACATGTGTAAATACAACCTATTGTATGGCGCTAAATAGTTTAAAAGTGCTGGTGTGCTGATAAAAATCAATCAATCAAACCAACATGGAGACCGTGAACATTGGTACATTATGGATAACGTGAACATGTTTACACGTCTAGTTTGAACTATCAATTGAATCAAAGACCGCACAGTATCATCAAAAGCATGAAGATTGTGAGCATTGATACAATATATAGACTGGGGACGTGTTTTCATATCTTCACTGAACTAATGATACAAATTAAGGAGGCACACAAATTAACAAAAACATGAAGGTGGATATTATGTCACGGACGAGGACGTGGTTGTACATTTGATGGGGTTGCAATTCCGGGATGTTTGCTACGCAAATGTGCATGCAATCCAGTAGTAGTACCACCGCTCCGACTTATTTGTTGTGAACACAGTTTACAGCGAGCCATGCTTGATGATTTGTTTTCAAAGTTTTCCCATACATCAGATTTATTTATACGACCAGCCATATTTGTAAACTTGAAAGACACAACCAGCAAAGAGACCAGTCCTCAACAACAGAGACTGTAGCTATTAACAGTTTATTGTTGTCAATTTCGGACATCAAAGAATTTAGCGACCGGTCGGTCGACTAACTATTTACATCCTTCAACAATAAATGTATTCATTTACAAACACGCTGCATGGAGCGCTCACAAATTTTAAACAAACACACCTTATCTGCTGGCCGTATTGTATTAAAATGTAAACACTAAACAAATGCATGCATTTTTTAAAATTTTCACTTCAAAAATGGTAAAAAATATTGAATTCGATTATCGTTTTGTAAAAACAAAAACCGATAATCGTTTTCAAAACCGATATTCGGATTTCCGATTTTCGTTTAACAACCCTAATCCAATTGTGGCTTCTTTATTTTTCATCCGTTACAGATGACTTTTTTTTGAAAATCACACCGCTTACAGAACAGAGATTCAATTATAAAAGGGATCACAACATCAAAAGAAATCTCCAAGGCTAAGACAGTGTTACATTATTTGGGGTATCTTTCCTACAATGATCAAGAAAAATCTAAAACCAGCCATGCCAATTCACAACTTAATGTGAAGTGAAATCTACTGATCTACGAAACTTTCAACATATGAACAAATAGTCATTTTTAAACCGCAACGTGCTGGGACTTGCTTTAATTGAGGTACGTTTTAACTTCGGCACGTTTAAAATTTATTCCTTTTTGAATTGGGTTCGTTTGAACTGAGTATAGTTGTAGCAGTTACAAGGTGGAGCATACATTATTTAATATTTAATTTAAATATCACATTATTTCCAAGATTTAGGTGTAATGCGTTTTATTTCAGTAATGAAATCGATTACTTTCTCTACAGTTTCAAAAGTTATTGCGAGTATCACAAACCTTCGGGATGAATGTCAGTATATTTCAGTCTCTACCCTGCATAATTGACTAAAGTCCCAGTCTCCATAGCGAGGAGCATCTTTGAAAGCTTGGCGACTTAAAGGATACCCTCTGGTGCTCTGTAATATTGCACATGGACACGAATGTCGTGACCCATGAACTGTGCTAGTAGGTCCATTTCTTCCTCTTGAAGATTCAATATCTGGGACATTGTGCCACATGTTTGCGCAGTTTTGTTGACCGGATGTGCTCTGGATGGAGAGAGCCACACTGGGAAGAAACTTGTAAGCAATCCGACCCTTTAGTATGTCCCATAGATCTAGTTTGACCTTGGAAATATATATACTATTTTAGGATCCACACCAGCAATAGCTCTGGCTTGATTCAGCAAGTCTAACGATTCCTGAACCGAGCTTGTTAGCAGTGCTGCCCCTTTCTCCTTTAATTTCAAGGCGTGTAAACAGCTTACACAAACCTTGTTCTATTGTAGAAAATATTTCTCCGATTTCTCATTGTGCTGCGGAGTGCTTTTTACCGTACTGGCTTCAATTATTTATACTTCTCGTCTTCGCTGATTGAACAAGATGACCTGGGGCAAAGTTGTCTCGTTTAATGTTGACCATTCTGATTTCTTTTCTTCCATGGATGCTGTTTCATCCACCATAATAATTCGAAGGATCAAGGTTTGATCTTAAAGGTGTGTTGTTAAGACTTTCACGTCGTTCGCAAGAGGTAGAATTGTAGATGAGTTTCGTTTCTTAAGTTGCAATGTTCGTAAGTCCATTTCAGCTCAGTGTGCTAAATGCATCAGCGCGTGTCGTAGTCTCCAACATAACATTATAAAAGGATTCCTTTCATGATCTTTGCGCATTTTTTAATGTCTTAACTTTAAAGCTAGAAATGGAGTGGCATAATCTTGTGTCACTTGATTGAACTGATATATATCGTGATGCTTCAACGACTTCTTTGAATTTAGTGGATTCGATTGTCTTTTAATGAACTTTTATATAGACCAGTTCTTGTCCTCGTGCAAACAAGAAGCCTTCCCAATTTTCTGATTTTTGATCTGATGTAATTGT
Organism: Unio delphinus; assembly: GCA_029339505.1. Taxonomy (NCBI): domain Eukaryota; kingdom Metazoa; phylum Mollusca; class Bivalvia; order Unionida; family Unionidae; genus Unio; species Unio delphinus. The sequence continues at coordinate 4,450,278 of JAQISU010000064.1, forward strand.
AGCATCTTTCTCATGTCCTAGTCTAAAGGTTTTCTTTCTCTCTAGCTGTAAATTTAACGTGTCACTTTTGCACACTCCGTATACGTCATCACTCTTCAAGGTTGCAAGAACTTCTGTTAGAGCTTCATTGGCTTCTGGGGGAGTTGGTAACAGCATTCGGCTTTTTGAAAGAACTCTTTGACGCAACTTTTCTTTAGTGCTTGACTCCGGTTTTAAAGGACATGTCGCCACAGCTCGTGTTTGGCATAGTACCCATAACAATCCTCACACGGTGTACTTGAAGGAACTGATGCATGCGTTGATCGTCGTTATTAAACAAAAAGACTGCCTTCTCATCTTCTTAAAACTGCACAGTTATGGACGTGCTTGCCAAGATTTATTAGATTACTAAGCATAGCCGTTTTCTTCTTCAAAAACTGTCTCACCCAGATATATGGCTACCTCAGATTTATTTGTGTGCATCGTTGTAAGATGCCTTGTTAATTTGGAATAAGCTTTCTCGCAGTACAAGCAGTGGTCTTTATTGTCCCATCTCCTAGCTCCTGCTTCATTAGAAGTGGTCATCACATGAATTGACGAGACATTTTTACAGCTCGCAACTTCCGCATGTTTTTTTTTTATTTGCCTGTAAATCCGACATTTCCTCCCCCTCCGGGTTAGTGGTTGTAGAATTGGCCCGACGTGTCGTAAGAGACTTGAAAGTAGAGGCAACCTGTTTGCAGTTATCTGCGACCAGTGTCTGGAAAGGATCCTGGTAGTTGAGCGGAGGCTTTTCCGATGCAGTACACTGCTTGTGCCTCTTTCTATTAGACGGGTGGTCGGGATGCGACAAATCGGCTGGTCACGCCGAGCCCTAGGCATACATGCCAACCCCTGACGAGGAAATGGCGTAATCCAAGTGGTCAAAAAGCGGGATCGAGGCAGAAAAAGCGTAATCCACATATAACATGCTAACATTTCAGTAAACAACGATTATTTTCCCTACTCATGCTTTACTGTTTCAAGTTTTCATATGTAGCACTTTTAGCTTTACACACATCGACTAGAATCCTTCTTAAGACGTTTAGCGCTAAATTTTAAAATTCTTTCGACACGGCCGGAAATAGATGTCACGTGATGATGTACTCTATTTCTTAATATTTAGAGGATTCTTTTATATTTTGTTTCGGGGTTTTCGGTTGCCTTTTTCTAATTTATCTGGAAAAAATTTTAAAGGGATATTTTTGCTCACATAAATGCATAGAGTAAAATAAAATATACTTTTTAAGCGCTAAAATATATTTAGACTGGTTCTGCAAGAAATATCAATTAGAATATGGAATCTGCGAGTACAGGTTAAATTTGGAAAACCAGTCTGCTATCTCCTCACTACGCATGCTGATTCTATAAATAGAATCGAGGTCAACAGTAGAACCAGGTTAGCTATAAATAGAACATGATACTGTTACGAAAATTCACGTTCTAGCGTACTCTTATATTGAAGTTACGTAAAAGCCGTCTTTTCTAAAATACGGTCTGTGGGATTAATGGAATTTTAATAATAACGAGAAAACAAATAATTGATTTTTTTGGGGAGGTGGATATACCGAAAAAGCGTAATCCATATACGTTTAAGCGTAACGCGTAATTTAGAGACAAAAAGCGTAATGATTACGCCAAAAGCGTAATGGTTGGCATGTATGCCTAGGAAGTCTAGTAGCAGAGAGGGGGAACGCTACAACTTTTTTTGGAGGACTCGTTAAACTAAGGCCTCCTACGGAACTGAAGAAAAAAAAATAGTGTCTACGAACAGAAATAAGGCCTCTAACCAACCGAGACGCATATTCCTTGTCACAACCTCTCTGTTACTATGAATTAAAAAATGTATCGAGCCCGATTCGATATATTGTCCTGGGATCATGTAAATGTATCGTTACAAACCTGTATGGGGTTTACTGAGCAACAATAAAGAATTTTTTTAACTTATTTATATCCATGTCACCGCAACACCAAGTTTGATGAATATGTTTTATCGTGTACGTAGCAACTCCGCTACACGCCGCAAGAAGATTACAATTGTTTCTGATCACCTTGGGAATTTATGTATAATACTGGGGGTTACATAAATCGTATCAGTATTTTATATCTGCCTCTGGAAAATATCCGAGCAGGGTTTAATTCTTTATCCAACATCACATCATCTTACACGACTAAATTATTAATGTTTGTTTTTATGGTTTAACGCCATTTTTAAGCACAATATAGGCTATACATGGCGGCAAGTAATAATGGTGGAGGAAGAACCCAGAAAGAACCACCGACCAACGAGAAGCTACTGGAAAGCTTTCTCACCTAACTACATTAGCCGAATCGTAGACTCGAACCCACACAGACAGGTGAGATGGCAGTGATCCGTAACGGACAGCGCTTTAGACCACATGGGGCCCCACTAAATTATTAATACTAACATCAAGGTCATGGACGTGTCGATTAAATCAATTTTTCTGAAAATATGGGACAGATGTCTTAATTCTATATATTATTAATGATTAGGACAGTTGTCTCAACAATGATACAGGCCTCAAATCATGAATTCGTCTGTCTGTTGGGAAAACTATCAAAATAGTTAATATAAATTTAGGATACTTTCCCCAAACTATATGGCGGTCTCAGATTTACAATCTTATGTCTCCTATCGACTAAATCATTTCATTTCAGTTTTGTCTGACGTGTGTGACAACTGTCAGAAACATTAATATTATATATGTTTACCCATCAATGATATAGGCCCCAGATCATCAATATGACGTCTGGTATCGACAGGAACGTTGTTCTAGAAATTCCTCGACAGACAGCATCGGTTTATTATTTTTTTGTTTTGTGCAGTATTCGATTAATGCTCGATATCTAGGCCCGCCACAATCACAGCACATTTGATATTTTCCTCTGACGCCTCTTTTACAAACCATGCACGGTTTTAGACCGCTGATTTTGATTGCTTTGCAAATACCGTGGGAGGACTGCAAAATACACCATAGCTGTTTTTTCCACATATTTGTGAGGATCCTTGTGATAGAAATTGACATTTGTTTGTAGCTAGCAACGGATTCGCCATTTCTATCTTAATGTCCAATTTAATAAGATTTTATATTTCAAATTTCACTCTCTATAGAATTTATCACAGAACACAAATGAATTTGCTAGTATATTTTCTCGAGTTGAAGACCCCACCGTGATGTTCAATGAGTGCTCTTGCGCGTATCAAGAACTCGCTATCACCAACAATAATTGTTTCGCGAGTATTATTCTCGTGTTGGCGTAAGATTACTCAATGATGTGATTTATTTCGACAGGAAAAATGAGATTGATTGTTTAAAATGGTTAACAATGAAAAATATCGAAAAAAATCAAAAAGATTTAGCGAAAATTAAAATCAAATGATAGTAAACACGCAGACCGAGGTGATTACATGCTACACAACCCCGAATGGCCAAGGTAAGATTTTATCAACCACAACAATTATATCCGATCAAGGATTCCACGGTGGTAATAATATTAACCCGACAGATGATCACACGATTATGTTAAAATTTCATGTTTGGAGCGTTAACAATTAGTTTAGTCGATATGATACTTCATATTATTGATCTAAACCTTGGGGAAACTACCATAATCATTTATAATAATATAATTTATTATAGTTTCTCCAACATGATGACCATCGATTGTTTACCTGGCCGATGAAAATATCTCATATCATTAAAAAAAAATACGAGTAGATATTGAACAACTAGACGATACTTCAGATGTATCATCTTAGATCTGTATCATTCTTGAGGGAAGTATCATAAACATTAATATGATAATTATGATTCTTCCCTCAACATGGTGATCATCGATATGATTTTCTGCCTTAATATTAAACATAAAACAAGAAATATATGATTGAAAAGATCTTTTAAGAACCGTCTCCAGAACCACAGTGAAGCAGTTTACGAATGCGCTTGGACGGGAATTTACAATGAAGCCTGATTATAACCGTATTGGTTTTTCTCAGAAATTATCCTACAGAAACGAGTCCAGATATTTTATTGCACGGCAGCGACTACATGATAAATTCATAACGAGATGTCAGCATTTACCGAGTTCACCTGAATTCGAGGGTAAATCGGTATTAATTATCACTGATTAAACAATATTCTGACAATTGATTTCATTTGGCGTGCGATTATATCAGTGTGATATTGAACTCTTTTCCAAATTGTTCTGTTTGTTTAATTTGTTTCATTATCTCCTTCCAATCTTGGTGCTTTCGCTCTGCTCGACGTTTGTTTTTTTTTTTTCGTTCTCGCTCCACTCACCGTTCTATTATTTGTCGTTGTTGGTCGCTTTCTTGCTCCTATTGTTGTAATTCTCGGTAGTATTTTATCTTTTGTTGCAACACCGCCAGCTTCTCACAAGTAGCTCGATCTTGACAGTTGATGAAATCCAGGATATTCTCCGGGGTTGCCTGATAGCATCAAATTCTCATAATGTAGCTTTTTATTTGTTGTTTTTGACTTCATATTTCAACTTCGTCGCTTCTCGTAGTTGGGTATGTAATTCAGAGTTTTCGTTGTTCAGCGCTGAAATCTTGTTAGTTAGGTACTCGGGTTGTTCGAATGTTTTTCAAGGCTGTTTTCGTGTTTTAATTTTACTATGGTCATCTCGAGTTTCGAATTTTGATATTCTGACTGCGATAGATGTTTCTCTAACGATTAAACGTGCGATTGTAGTTTTATATCTCTGATAGCTACAGCAGCTGTTACATTTGCAACCCTTGTGAGTGTTAGAACCCTTGCAACTGCTGTGGGTGTTACAACATTTGCAACTTCTTTAAAAGGTTTTGTAATCTCTTGAGCTGTTGCAAGATCATCATCAAGAATAAATTCATCCTCGGGTGGCTTAACGATCACGGGTTGTGCAAGTGTGCTAACAGCTGCGGCTTTCTTTGCTGAATCAGATTTTCTCCACATTTCTTAGATGCCATTAAAACCAATCTTATACAGTGATGCGATTTCAGGGATCGGTTTAACATTTTTGATCCCGTTGATTGGGAAGCTTCACATTTTCCTGTTACCAACATCTTACCATTTTATATTTAACTATTGTTTTTTTATATATATCGCTGGTCGATGTTAAACCTTTCTTGTTTTTGAACATGTAACGTATTGTATGGCGCTAAATAGCCTAAAAGTGCTGGTGCGCCGTTAAAATTCAAGTAAACAAACTAACATTTTTGATGAGTTATCTGGGTGCTGGATAGCACAACCGTCTTTGGCATCTTTGATATTTTATTCTTATTGTTTTGAATTTCTATGAAAAATGCTAGATGTTGCTTGATTTTGTAGGGTAATCACCCCTCCAGAATGAAGGTGCTCGATGTTGCAGACTTTGTAGGGCTATTTCCCGTGCAGACTGAGAAAAATGCTCGATGTTGCTTAATTTTTACTAGCAAATAACAAAGAATAGGATTATTTATCTTATAGAAACATCTACAAGATTTTACTCGAAAGATCTTTTATCGATGCTACTTTTATAAACACAACCAATTATAATGGAATCATTAAATTAACACACCACAAAAATTATGCAGATTGTGAAATTGACAACACCACATTTTACAATATTTTATGCGAATTTTTTTATTGGAATTAAAATATATCGTTGCTTTCTTATTATTGTTTTTGCTTGTACTAACTGTAATGGCTAAAAGTACTCGCGAAGCAAAAACAATAATAATAGAAAGCAACGATATATTTTAGCATACCACGGATAATTTGTTTGGAACACCACCAAATATCCCCACGAAACTTTCTGATATTAAAACAACTATTGACACTATTAAACAAACACGGGGTAATATCGTTGATTTTCCTGATATCACTGAACGGCTTGATAGGATTAAAGTATTGCATAAACAATATCAATGCCGTTTACTCGATGCAACATGGATCTTTCACCTGGACACCTCGAAATAACACCATTAAAGTTACCGCAGATGTTCGAGGTATCTATATATTTCACCGTATCATCAAGTATATCTACTGGTGTAAATAAAACGAGTGCAATAATAGAAAATGGGGACACTGAAACATTTACAATAACCCCTAGAATTGGTAATTTAGCATCAGTGTCGCTCACATGGTATGTAGAACTTGTAATTGATTTAACTAGTATAATGAACGCTCAGCAGTATATATACGATCAAGTGCAACAAAGTACAAACTAAACTGAAAAATCTCATTGACGCGTAAATGGTAAAAATAAAAAAGCGCAGGCGTATTACCACATAATCGTAATGCCGTGTATTCGGCTTCAACCGTTATCGCTGGAACGGGTATATACCATATGCAATAAAATTGATGGCACCTGCAGTAACCATAATTTGTGTTTCAGCGACAAAAACAATTACCGGATCTGCTAATATAATTGCTAAGAAAATATCCACATGCAATCAGAATAAACTAAAAGTATATAATTTAATTACATCCCGCGACGACTGTATATTCCCAGTTATCACCATTGCTGTCTGAGTCTTAACGACAAAATAATATCTGATGATTAAGATTAACGAATCCGTCATGACAAACCACAACTTGAAAGAGATTGGAAAAAGAAAACTGTCATCGCTGGAGCTACTGCAACAGATAGCCGCGAATACATCCCCGATAAGAACAAGATCTCAGTAATCTCATCCAACCCTGAATTCAACGTGAATTTCCCAACTATGATTTCAGTAAAAGAAATTGCGCTTGCCCAATTACCAGTATACTACAGTTGGCCAAATATCCAGCCAGAACTATTCGCGGGTCAAGAGCCGAATAATACCCTAATATTTGCAAATAAAAGTAATTAGGATGGTGCCCCCGATTGACATACTGTATATCTCCCAAAGGGGAGTTATGAAATCGAGGATATCGATAATGAAGTCTAGCGTTTGGTTAAATCCATAATAGAAAAGGAATCAAAGATAGCTATAACGGTTCACGAACCATCCCTGTTTGCCGCGATAGAGATGTATTATCCCGATTAGGTCGTGGATATATATCAATCATCGATCAGAGCAGTGCTAGGATGGCCTGAAATTCCTCCTCAGGCACCGTTACAAATACATTTACCTCGTAAGGAATGATTTTACCACAGATGTGAAAAAAAATTATGGAACCAGAGTACAGAGACAAAAACATTCTCATGATTATTTTTTTATTGGTTATTGTAATTTGTTAAGATTTTGTATAAGTTATTTCAGTACGACACACCAAACAGCCTGGTTCCCCGATGAGTATTTTAAATTTCTTTCGAACACAGTTACTCCTCAAGTTAAACACATTTGATAAATTAAAGAATTTATTTGCGAGTATCGCGCAGTATTATTCCGATGACCTAAATACAACAGATTATCGAAATAATTCAGCATGTAATTCAGATTGTAGACGCTATATACTATATTATTCAAGAAATTCGTGACTTTGTAATTCATGAAGAGTATTGTAAACGTAAAGGAACCAGAGAGCTATTTTAAAATAACGGACAACACTTGCCGACATTTGTAATACCTGGACTTGCAACCAGTGAATTAAAGAAATTCCTCAGCGATCTTATCAATGAAAACTTTCCTCGAATAATCGTCGCATGGAGAAAAAAAAAACCACTACCACAGTTAAATATCATCAGATACATTAATGACCCATAGGGGGTGGGAAGCATATATCACCCGGTAACATGACTATAACTTAAGTGATCGCGATCAAACTTGTATGAAATGCAGTTGATGGAAGTTACAGTACAAACACAAATATCAAATCTGGCACAGCAGGGATATATTCTGTATACATTCTCTCCTCAAGTATCCCCTGGAAGTTTGATCATACAAGGACCAGTTAATTCCGTGTATTTACGATACCAAAATAATTTACTAACTAGAATTAATTTCAAACTTCCTGACCAGAACGCTAATTTAATTGATTTTCTAAATATTACAAAGAAGTCTATATGTAAAATCCTAATTCAGAATAATAATTTTGAAAAATTTCCACACAAAATCAATTTGCAAGACTTTTAGTAGTAACTACCCTATCAGAATTAGCAAATCGGTCGTTGAGGTTGGTTTTCTTATGGTAATAACCCTTCAGAATTAGCAAATTGGCTGATATTCATTATTTTTAATAGTAGATATCCCTTCAAAGTGACGAAATCGTATGATTTTCGTGAATTTTACTAGTAAATACCCTTTCAAAATTAGCATATCGGTTGGTGTGCTCAGAATATATATATATATATATATATATATATATATATATATATATATATATATATATATATATATATATATATATATATAAGGATACAAATCATATGGCATATAACAGTCCTTTCAGATGCACTGGATCCAGTAAGGGATCACGCGTGTCGGGGATTGATTAAGATAAATGCAAAAAACTGACAAGCAACAGTGCAAAATTAGTATCACTCTAGCCTGAGCGCTTTCGACTCTTAATGAGTCTTTATCAAAGGCAAATGCAGAACATAGACAAGACAGACAAGTAAAATACAATAACCGTGTTTACAAAACTTTACATGCCTGTTTCTACAGGAATTCAACCTTTAAATTTATTATGTTACAACTAGTTTCTTTCAACTTGTTGCGGATGCTGTAAAATGTCTGTATTGACTATGAAATCGACGAGCCAAAGCAACACATCTGTTATTGTATGTAAATTTATGTACGCGCAAATTATATCCCGGATATTTTACATTAGTAGTTAGAGGCTATTAAGCAAATTTAGAGAATTATTTAAAAGAAAATGTGTCAGCTGGAAAAGATAATTATATTTGTGCATGGCTGTCTTTTTATAGTCTTCTTGGTTTAAACCGCTTAGTTTTAATGTTCGAAGGCGTCGTATCCAGTAAGATTCCTTTTCTTTTCTGGTTTCGGAACTCCAGTTGTGGTTGTGAGTAATTGTAAAAGTGTTACATCACTGAAGGTGTGGTCAGGGGAGGAGAAGTGTTCTGCGACCGGGCATCTGTATAGCTTCTTTGTTATCCAATCAGATCTATGAAGGTTGATCCTTTGTGTAGCCTCTCAGTTTCTCCGACATACTGCAGGCTACAGATCTTACATGTGATTAGATAAATTACAATCTCTTTTTTGCACGGTTTGTTTGGACCATGTATCCCCCTGCGGGTTCGGGGTTGTAGAATTGGCCCGACGTGCCTCGCCACGTGTCGTAAAAGGCGACTAAGTAGAGGCAACCTGTTTGCCGTGGGTTGCGTCCCGTATCGGGGGAGGAAAGGATCCTGGTAATTGCAACACACTACTTTGGCCTCTGCTTCTCTTAGACGGGTGGTCGAGATGGGCCCGGTCTCGACAAATCGGCTGGTCACGCCGAGCCTTAGGAAGTCTTTATTAACTCTCTCACCTCCTTTTACTTTCTCCTTGTATCTCTTTTGATACCACTGTTGCCCCTATATTCTATTCCTATATCTTTCGCTTTTCCAAATCTTAGAACACTTCCTAGAAGGCGGTGGCTTAACGGGTCAATCGGGGGTTAATTTTACTGACCTTAGAAATTGGTGACTTCAGGGTCAACCAAAGGTAATTTTATCAACTGAGTATGGCATCTGTGTATCCTTGGCACTTTAAAAGTGTCCCCTTGTTTGGCTCCATGGTGGGTGGGGAGCACGGGTGCTGAATTTTTCAATCAAGCCATCATGGAGAATTCCAAAAAAATAAACGCACCAAAACTCTGTCATCAGAGTCGGATGATGAACCATGTAGTGTGGAATCCTTTCCTCGCTTCATGGTCATCCAATCGAAAGACGAAACTAATCAACTTGCTACATTGTCGCCATTTATAGTCGAAAAGACTATACTTGGATTAGTCGGCAAGCCGAAAAGTGTCAAAAAGCTCAGATCAGAAGGCCTACTTGTAGAGTGTGAGCGCAAAGCACAAACTGAAAATATACTGAAAATTAAGACCTTTCACGATATTCCAGTAACCTGCTCCGCCCACTCTACACTTAATACATCAAAAGGCGTCATTCGTTGCCTTGACCTTGCTGGAGTCAGCGACAAGAAAATCGTCCAGGGCATGAAAAATGAAGGTGTCACTGCAGTCCGTAGAATTCGTATCAAACGAAACAACAATCTGCACGACACCAACACTATTATACTCACCTTTAATAAGCCAACAGTACCTAAAGTGGTCAAGGTTGGCTTCCTACAAGTTAAGGTTGAGGTATACATACCAAATCTCCTCCGATGTGCAAAGCCACTCCGCATTGCGTCAACTGCGGAAAGGAACACCATGCTAGTTCTAAGGAATGCGACACATGGAGACAGGAGAAGGAAATCCAGAGGGTTAAATACACTACCAACATTCCCTATCCAGAGGCCAGGAAGCTTGTTCAAGCCCATCATTCTCAACTGTAGTGAAGAGCAGCCAAAAAGCAACGAAAGACGCACAAACTCAAACAAACCCACCTGAATCCCATTCCGACTCGAACTTCCCACACTACAAACCGCAGAAAAACTCGACATCGACGCAAACGACATTCAACAATATTCCACCACCAAATAGCAAGAAAAAGCTACAAACAAATAGGCAGCAAAAAGGGTCTGATGAGCCTATAAAGCTACACAACAGGTTTGGAGACCTAGAGGACATGGATGCAGAAGAATCTGCTTCATGTCCTCAGGGTAGCTCCAGACCTAACAACAAAAAGTACACCCCCGTACTTCCTCCAGATAAGTAACCAAACAGTTTGCCTCTCGAAAGGTCTAACTTAGCTCCAGAATCTTTATTATAAAGTTGTAATGAAGAACACCATTTTACAATGGAACTGTAGAGGACTTAAAGCCAACTACCATGATATTCTTCTGCTATTAAACGAACATGAGCCTGCAGTACTATGTCTTTAGGAAACATTTTTGAAAAATACAGATAACATCACACTTAAAAACTACTCCCTGTTTAACAACTACTCTCAGAATGTTGACAGGGCCTCAGGAGGAGTCTCTGTTATTGTGAACAACAGAGCCTTTCATAGGGTCATTCCTCTAAACACAAATTTACAAGCCATTGCTGTAAGCGTAACTCTTCATCGAGTGATTACATTTTGCTCTATTTACTTACCACCAAACACTAACCTAGTTCCAAACGAATTGGATACCCTTGTTCAACAACTTCCCGCACCATTTGTTTTACTCGGGGATTTTAATGCCCATAATATTTTATGGGGATCAAATCATATAAGTGACAGAGTTCACAAAATTGAAGACTTTATTTCTAGACACGATCTGTGTCTCTATAATACCAAAACACCTACATATCTACACCCAGGCACGGGTACATACACATGCATCGATTTGACAATTTGTTCTCCCTCACTGCTTTTGGACTATGAATGTAAGGTCACTGATGACCTTCACAGCAGAGATCACTTCCCAATCTCCCTTGTAAATCTTAACTCTACAATTGATGAAGTAATTCCACAATGGAATTTAAAGAAGGCCGACTGGGCCAAGTTCGAAACACTCTGTAAAACTAGGCTGAATGAGGATACAGTTTTCAATGTTAACGACCCCATTCCGCTTTTTACATCTATTTTAACAGAAATTGCAGAAGAATCTATCCCCAAATCCTCCACAAACTGTAAAAGAACCCTAAAACCTTGGGTTACTAAGGAATATAAGGAAGCCATTAGACTACGCCGAAAAGCATTAAAAAAAATTAATCATCCGACGCCCGAAAACTTAAATATATATCGCATTGTCCGATGCAAAGCTCGCAGCACAATCAAAGAAAGTGAAAGAGCATCATGGAAGAAATATATTTCTTCTTTAAACTCTCGTTCCTCTGTTAAGAAAGTTTGGGATACCATACGCAAATTAAACGGAAAGAGCAAACAAAACCCTCTCCGACATCTCACACTAAACAATAACAACGTGGGTGTAAATATGTTGGTGAGTTAGTGTTATATAGACACAGATCGTGTCTAAAAATGAAATCTACTTGATGGCCTCTGTCGTTTATGTGATTCGATCCCCATATAATGTTATGGGCATTAAAATACCCGAGTAAAACCGAAGTAAATAGAGCAAAATGTAATCACTCGATCTAAAGTGACGCTTACATCAAGAATTTTCTAAATCGAAAACAGTATGCATGCATTTCTGTCAATTGCGAAGACATCATGATGACCCTAAACTCACGCTGGACGGAACACTTATTCCAGTTGTTGAGGAAACGAAGTTTTTGGGTATTATCTTTGACAGAAAACTGACTTTTATCAAGAATTTAAAAGCTAAATGCTTAAAAGCTTTAAATTTACTAAAAGTAATTGCGCAAACTGACTGGGGTGCTGATAAAAAAGTCCTCAATTTGTATAGAACATTTATCCGTTCTATACTAGACTATGGATGCATTGTTTATGGTTCAGCTAGGAAGTCTTATTTGAAAATGCTTGACCCAATTCATCATCAGGGAATAAGACTTGCTCTAGGAGCATTCAAGACATCTCCATGCGAAAGCCTTCTCGCGGAAGCGAATGAACCACCCTTATCGCACCGCAGAGAAATGCTTTCTATACAGTACGCTCTTAGGTTAAGATCAAATCCTCTGAACCCTGCTTTTTCGGCTGTTTTTCAACCAAAATACAGGGGAAGCTAATGAACCACCCTTATCGCACCGCAGAGAAATGCTTTCTATACAGTACGCTCTTAGGTTAAGATCAAATCCTCTGAACCCTGCTTTTTCGGCTGTTTTTCAACCAAAATACAAAACTTTGTACGAAAACAAACCAAATGCCATACCTTCATTTGGCATCAGAATATCATCCAGTTTTGACACTATCAAAATTAATCTCCCTACAGTTCAGAACACGTTTGTCTCGGAAACACCACCTTGGCTCCTTAAGCAACCCAAAGTGATTTTTACGTTGCACGATGGGAGAAAATCTGAGACGAATCCTGCCGTTTTCCAGAACTCTTATCATGAACTCCTCAACGATTTTAAAAACTACACAAAAATTTTTACTGATGGATCAAAAGTTGATGACAAGGCTGCTGCAGCCTTTGTTAGTGGCAAGCACATAACCAAAGTGCGCTTGCCAAACGATGCGTCCATATTTTCAGCGGAAATCAGAGCAATAGACCTTGCTCTGAAATTTATTGAACAAAAGCGCATTTTAAATAGCATTATTTTCTGTGACTCTCTGTCAGTACTTCAGTCGCTACACCATAGAAAACTGGATAATCCATTACTAGTCGATATTCTCGTCAAAAACTCTGAGCTTAGTAAGTCCTACAACATAGTATACTGTTGGCTACCTAGCCATATTGGTATTAGAGGTAATGAAGAAGCAGACCGGGCTGCTAAGATGGCTCTATCCCAAGAACCATCGGATTTTAAATTACCTTTTACTGATTTTAAACCTTGTATCAAAAAGTACCTACGTCAGAAGTGGCAGGCGTCATGGGATGATGCAGTCAATAACAAACTTCATGCCATCAAACCAACCCTGGGAGAATGGACTCCTTCCTACAGAGCTATCCGTAGGGAGGAGGTTGTCATTGCAAGAATCAGAATCGGTCATACATACATTACCCACTCCCACATACTGAAAGGTGAAGATCCACCAGAGTGCGTTTCTTGCAATGAGCCATTCACTGTTAAACACTTTATGACCGAGTGTTCCGACCTGCAACCTACGCGTGTTAAATACTATAATGTACATGACATGAAGGAACTTTTTGATACAATACAAACCACTTGTATTTTAGATTTCCTAAAGGAAGTAAATCTCTATTTTAAACTATAACTTGTATACCATCACGTAGAATATTTTTATCTAATGCAAATATCACCTTTTATTGACAACATCTTATCATCAACATAACACCATTTACATCTCCCGTTGATTGGGAAGCTTCATATTTTCCTGTTACCAACATCTTACCATTTTATATTTAACTATTGTTTTTTTATATATATCGCTGGTCGATGTTAAACCTTTCTTGTTTTTGAACATGTAACGTATTGTATGGCGCTAAATAGCCTAAAAGTGCTGGTGCGCCGTTAAAATTCAAGTAAACAAACAAACAAACCAGTTTTCTCTCCGACAGAATTCAAAGTACGAGTGGGCTCTACCCTCTCCGATATGCACCAGCAAGAGATGGGTGTGCCCCAGGGCAGTATTCTATCTGTGACGCTATTTAATATCAAAATCAATAGCATCACCAAGTGCTTAGCTCCCGGTGTGGATTGCTCTTTATATGTAGACGATTTTTTAATTTGTTATCGATCAAAGCACATGCATACAATTGAACGGCAACTCCAGCAAAATATCAGTAAGATCCAAAGTTGGGCCAGTAATAACGGTTTCAAATTTTCTAAATCGAAAACAGTATGCATGCATTTCTGTCAATTGCGAAGACATGATGACCCTAAATCACGCTGGATGGAACACTTATTCCAGTCGTTGAGGAAACAAAATTTTTGGGTATTATCTTCGACAGAAAGCTGACTTTTATACCACACAGAAAGAATTTAAAAGCTAAATGCTTAAAAGCTTTAAATCTACTTAAAATAATTGCGCACACTGACTGGGTTGCTGATAAAAAAAGGTACTCCTTAATTTGTATAGAACATTTATCCGCTCCATACTAGACTATGGATGCATTGTTTATGGTTCAGCTAGGAAGTCCTATTTGAAAATGCTTGATCTAATTCATCACCAGGGAATAAGACTCGCTCTAGGAGCATTTAAGACATCTTCATGTGAAAGCCTTCTCGCGGAAGCGAATGAACCACCTTTATCGCATCGCAGAGAAATGCTTTCTGCACAATACGCTCTTAGGTTAAGATCAAACCCTCGGAACCCTGCTTTTTCGGCTGTTTTTCAACCAAAATACAAAACTTTATATTGTAATAAACCAAATGCCATACCTTCATTTGGCATTAGAATATCAACCAGCCTTGACATCAAAAGTAATCTCTCCACAGTTCAGAAAACGTTTGTCTCGAAAACACCACCTTGGTTCCTTAAGCAACCCAAAGTGATTTTTACGTTACACGATGGGAATAAATCTGAGACCAACCCTGTCATATTCCTGAACTCTTATCATGAGTTTCTCAACGATTTTACAAATTACACTAAATTTTATACTAATGGATCAAAGGTTGATGAAAAGGCTGCTGCAGCCTTCGTTAGTGGCAAGCACATAACCAAAGTGCGTTTACCAAACGATGCGTCCATATTTTCAGAGGAAATCAGAGCAATAGACCTTGCTCTCAAATTTATCGAACAAAAACGCGTCTTAAATAGCATTATCTTCTGTGACTCTTTATCAGTGCTTCAGTCGCTACACAATAGAAGACTGGATAATCCATTATTAGTCCATCTCCTCGTCACAAATACAGAGCTTAGTACCTCCAGCAATATACTATACTGTTGGTTACCTAGCCATATTGGTATTAGAGGTAATGAAGAAGCAGACCGTGCTGCTAAGATGGCTCTATCCCAAGAACCATCAGATTTTAAATTACCGTTTACTGATTTTAAACCTTGTATCAAAAGGTACCTGCGTCAGAAGTGGCAGACGTCATGGGATCATACAGTCAACAACAAACTTCATGCCATCAAACCAACACTGGGGGAATGGACTCCTTCCTACAGAACTATCCGTAGGGAGGAGACTGTCATTGCAAGACTCAGAATCGGTCATTCATACATAACCCACTCCCACATACTAAAAGGTGAAGATCCACCAGAGTGCGTCTCTTGCAATGAACCATTCACTGTTAACACTTCATGACCGAGTGTTCCGACCTGCAACCTACACGTGCTATGTACTAAGTACTATAATGTACATGACATGAAGGAACTTTTTGATACTGTATCTATCACTTGTATTTTAGATTTCCTGAAGGAAGTAAATCTTTAAACTTTAACCTGTATGTCATCACCTAGTGCATTTTTATTTAATGCAAATATCACCTCTTAGTTACAACATATTTTCATCAACATATACCATTTACATCTCCCGTTGATTGGGAAGCTTCATATTTTACTGTTACCAACAACTTACAATTTTATATTGAACTATTTGTTTTTTTTTTTTTTTTATCGCTGGTCGATATTAAACCTTTAGTATCTTTAACCATGTTTAAATACAACCTGTTGTATGGCGCTAAATAGCCTAAAAGTGCTGGTGCGCCGTTAAATATCAATCAATCAATCAATCCTGACTCCCGTCTCCGTCTGGGAATGAGCGACAACTGTCCGACGTGACTGTCGTCATCTTCCTCACTAGGCTACATACATCTCTTTCATCATGGCACTGGATGTCAACCTTATACCAAACTTGACTGACCTTATCGAACACCTCCACCACTGAATTTGGAGAATCTATATTGCTATGGTGGTTAGTCAGTTCCCTTCTAATTTCGGGTCTCGATGGTGAGTATGGAGGTTCCATCATGCCATCAATATCATCTTGATAATTTGGTACAAATGCGTTTTCAGATGAACTATGTACCGATTTGATAGATATTTTCTGTTTGGGTTCCTTCTGAACAGCTAAGGCTCCAAGGAGTCGCCTAGCTCCAGTGTTGTAGAGTATTTCCCATCCTCTCTGGCACTCAATCCTGGAGCGAGATGTATTTGGGCACTTTCCACCCAAATTAATAACCTTACTTTGGCTTGAACAGCCGCACTGCTCTCCTTGGAGGAAGCATCAACAATCTGGTTGTAGTCTTTTGGGTAAAGAGACATCCAGAAACCATTCCCTTCCCCAAAAAAATCCAAAGGAACATCAGCTATAACTTTAGGATGTGACTTCACGACATGCCGCTTCAAGTCCGCCATCCTGCGAAACACCTTTTCTTCATCTGTGCACCAGATGCAGACAACACGTAGCCTTGAATGGGGGACAGCAGCGAGATGATTTTTCAATTCCCGCCTCCTGGCAAATTCCACTGGACACATCCAACACTTTGAAACTGCTTTTGAGAACATTCTGAAATTTTAAAAATCCGTTAGGTTTGTTTGTTTTTGTTTTGAAAATAAATATTTTTTCTTTTGATTTTACTGACAAGTTAAATCAATATGATATTAAAAACAGCGCGGTGCTCTGCATTTTCAGTTATCTATCATCATTTAAAAAAAATAAAGACAGTATATATGTAAAAATAGCAAGAAAGAGATGTTTGTTTCTCTTTGGTAACAACATTCTCGTCTATCTGCCACGAACAATATTGTCATTCAAATGCTGTTGTTTTTTCCCACTACAGATTGCAATTTGAATAGCAAGACGGCCAACGCTGTTTTCCAATGCTAAAAGTTATCATATTCTATTTTTGCATCACCTCAGTTGTACCGCATCCCAACATATTACATCTATAGGACTTCGTCACAACATTCACTTAAGTAATTGGACACTTCACCATGCAGGTTCCTCTCGTTGTACTTATTTACAACCAGAGTGGACAGGGATCCAGTGGTTTGATCAGACCTAGCCCAAACCGAACAATCATTGGTAGCGCTACTTTCCCGCATTGACTCCTCAGAGTCAAACTAATTAAATATCCCCCTGCCTGCACGAAGCCGTCCACCATCATGTAATCGTGTTCTACTCTTTGACCTTCTTTAGCTACCCTCTTTATTGCCACTCTTGGCTCTTTATATCCATCGAAAACAATATTTAACATAGACGGTTCCTGCTACTCAATTTGTAATACGTCTACTTCTGTGAGTAGAACCAAACTGGTATCATCTTTCCTTTATACTGCAATAGACAGTTAACGTGATATGCTATTGATGGCTCATTCTTTGATTTCTTTACTAAAAAGGTTAAATCGTCTATCTTCTTTGTGATCAGATAAGGTCCTTTCCATTTTGGAATGAACTTCTGGTAGATTCCTATTTTTCTTACTGGATTATGGAGCCAGACTGCTTGTCCAACTTCAAATAACCTTATCTTTTCCTTTAGATCATAGTATTTCTTCTGGTATTGGGAGCTGACTTTATGATGCGTACGAGCGATGTGGTGTGATTCCCTCAATCTCAACTGAAGATTTTGACATAATCTGCACTTTCAATTTCAGTGGTCTCCAGGTTGTTCAACTCCGTCGGAATGCCTATTACTGTCTTTATTGGTAACGTAATATCTCTTCCCAAAGTCATCATGTTTGGTGTAAACTCAGTACTGGCGTTAACTGATGACCTATAGGCCATCAGTACTTGTTGGAGATATTCATCCCAACTGTGTTGATTCTTTTCACGATACATAGACAGCATAGCTGTGAGAGTTCGATTGAATCTCTCCACTGTTCCATTCGCATGGGGATGCATGCTGGTGGTCCTCGTCTTCTTGATGTGAAGAAGATCACACAATTCTTGAAATATCTTTGACTGGAAGTTAGTCCTCTGATCAGAATGTACTTGAAGTGGTGTGCCAAATCTACTAACAAAAGCAGTCAACGAATGCTTTTGCAACTGTTTGAGCTTCCTGATCTTGCAATGGATAAGCTTCTGTTCATTTTGTAAACAGGTAACACATGACAAGGATACATCGGTGTCCATTTTTACTCTTAGGTAATGGACCCAAAATATACATTGCTACTCGCTCCATTGACTCCAGCTAAATGTTGGCCTAATGGTGCTCTGCGTGATATCTTTGGCGTTTTCCTTGCCACGCAGCTATCGCAGGCTGTGCAGTATCTTTCTATCTCCCTTCTCATATTTGGCCAGTAAAAGCTGTGCTTGATTTTCTCAAGTGTCTTATCTGCACCCAGATGACCAGCTGATGGAACGTCGTGGAAGTACTTGAGTACATCTTCCCTCATTTTTGTCGGGACAACAAACTGGTAATGTGTGGTCTTGCCATCTTCACTTATCCATTGACGGTACAGCATGCCGTCCTTCAGGTGTAGCCTATCCCAACTGCACCATAACGTCTTCAGCACTGCTGGACTGCCTGACATATTTTGACCACTCGGGTCAGCCAGAACCTTCTTCAGCTGGAACCATGATAGGGGCAATATTGGGATCATCCAGCTGATCTTGGCGTATTTCGTCGCTGGACCATCCCACCATAATACACTGAGTAGGTTTTAGACCAGCCTCTTTCTGGGCCTTCTGACTTCTAGTTATGACCCTCACTAAGTCAAAATCGTTCTCTTGTACTGGGAAAGAATTCACATCTAAACTTTAATTCTGACTTTTCGTTCCTGAGCAACGTCGGATGGAGTACCGGATATCTGAAACATTGGTGATGACTCGCTCTTGTAATTTGCGAGTTCAACATCATCATCAGAGATTTCGTCAGATTCTTGTTACCGCCGGCAAACAGCGCAAGGATTTCGGGATAATGCATCAGCGTTAGAGTGCTTCCTACCAGCTCTATGACTGACATGAAGATTGTATGTGCCCAGTTCTTGCAGCCACCTTGCAACTAGCCCTTTTGGACATTACAGAGTTTGAATTCAACTCACTGCCGAATTATCCATGCGTATGAGGACCTCTTGCCTATATAGATAATGATGAAATTTCCGAAGTGCAGAGACTAAAGCAAACAATTCCTTTCTGGTCACACAATATGAGACTTCATGCTTATTCAAGGCTTTGCTCATGTAAGCAATCACCCTTACATGTCCATCTTGCTCTTGGGAAAGTACAGTGCCAACTGCATACTTACTAGCATCGGTGTCTAAAATAAAGCGAAGCCCATGTTGTGGATAAGCAAGGATTGGAGTAGTGGTCAGGGCTAGTGTCAAAGCAGCAAAGGATGCCTGGCACTCTTCCGTCCAAGCAAACTTGACATTTTTCTCACGCAACTTATGCAAAGGTCTAGCAGTATCAGCAAAGTTCTTCACAAACCGTCTGTAATAAGAGCATACATCTAAGAAGCTGCGAACATGCTTAGGATTCTTTGGTTGTGGACACTCTTGAACAGCTGAAATTTTATCTGGGTCGGTATTCACTCCTACCTCCGAAACGATATGGCCTAAAAACTTGGCATTGCGTTGGAAGAAGATACATTTTGATGGTTTCAGCTTCAGATTTGACTCCAACAGTCTCTTGAAAATGTGTTCCAAGCGTTCCAAACTCTGAGAAAAGGAAATCGCTGGTGCAAGAATGTCGTCCATGTATATCAAGCCCTCTTTCCACTCTAATCCCCTTAATACATCTTCCATTAATCTTTCAAACGTTGAAGGACTTCCAGCAAGCCCAAATGGCATTACCGTAAATTGGTATAGGCCAAGGCCTGTTGCAAACGCTGTTTTCTCTTTATCTTTTGGGTCTAAGCCAATCTGCCAGAATCCTGAGCTGAGATCCATCCATACCATGTTGATCCACTTAAGGCGTCTAGGCATTCATCAACGTTTGGTAATGGATAAGCATCTTTCAGAGTTACATCATTCAGTTTTCTATAGTCTGCGCAGAAGCGTGTTGATCCTTCTTTCTTGGTAACCAAAACTACCGGGGAAGCCCAGGGGATATTTGATGGTTCAATAATTTTCTGTTTAAGCATATTCTGTATCTCTTGCCCCCTGCGGGTTCGGGGTTGTAGAATTGGCCCGACGTGCCTCGCCACGTGTCGTAAAAGGCGACTAAGTAGAGGCGACCTGTTTGCCGTGGGTTGCGACCCGTGTCGGAGGAGGAAAGGATCCTTGTAGTTGAGCGGAGGCTTTTCCGATGCAATACACTACTTTGGCCTCTACTTCTCTTAGACGGGTGGTCGAGATGGGCCCGGTCTCGACAAATCGGCTGGTCACGCCGAGCACTAGGAGGTCTTTCTTTACTGGCTCACCTTCTATATCTTTATTGTATCTCTCTTGATACGACCGTTGCCCCTTCATTCTAGCATTCTAGCTTTCATTTTCAAAAAGTACTAGAGGACCTTCCAGATAGCGGTGTCTTAACGGGTCAATCGGGAGGTAATTTTGCCGATCCTAGGTAATTTTATCTAACGAGTATAGCATCTGTGTATCCCTGGCACTTGAAAAGTATCCCCTTGTTGGGCTCCATGGTGGGCGGGGAGCATGGGTGCTGAAACTTTAAAACAAAATCAGGGAAAATTCAAAAAAAAAAATCAAAACAAACGAACGAAACCACTATCTGACTCTGATGAAGAACCATGTGGTGTGGAGTCATTCCCACGCTTCATGGTCATACAGTCAACAGATACTGAAAAACCAATTACAGTACTATCTCCTTTTGTAATTGAGAAAACTTTGATGGGGTTAATCGGCACACCAAAAGGTGTCAAGAAATTGAAATCGGGCTGTCTTCTCGTTTAATGTGAGCGAAGGGGTCAATCAGAAAATCTAGAAAAGATGAATACATTCTTTGACATTCCAGTGACCTCATTCGCTCACACTTCCTTAAATACGTCCAAAGGCGTGATGCGGTGTCGTGACTTGGCTGGAGTCAACGACGCAGATATCATCGAAGGGATGAAACATGAAGGTGTCACTGCAGTACGTAGAATACGTATTAA
Source organism: Unio delphinus (assembly GCA_029339505.1). Taxonomy (NCBI): domain Eukaryota; kingdom Metazoa; phylum Mollusca; class Bivalvia; order Unionida; family Unionidae; genus Unio; species Unio delphinus. The sequence continues at coordinate 4,471,804 of JAQISU010000064.1, forward strand.
ACGTAATAACAACCTGCAGGACACCAACACGTTTGTACCCACCTTTAATAAACCAATTGTGCCCAAAGTGGTCAAGGTTGGGTTTTTGCAAGTAAAGGTTGAGATCTATATTCCAAACCCCCTTCGATGCTATAAGTGTCAAAAATACGGCCATCACGAAGACCGATGCTCCAGAGTCAAGGTCTGTGGCCGATGCGGAGACCACTCTCATCAGGAAGCTGATTGTAGAGCAACTCCGCATTGTGTCAACTGTGGCAAGGAACATCACGCCAGTTCCAAAGATTGTGATACATGGAAACAGGAGAAGGAAATTCAGAGGGTAAAGTTTACCTCGAACATACCCTACCCAGAGGCCAGAAAACTTGTCCAGGCGAAAACATCCCTTCCTGGCCCATCCTTTTCCACAGTCTTAAAACACAATCCAAAAAGCACGAAGGACGCCCAAACACAGACGGATCAGCCCGATTCAACCACACGTACCAATATCCCTAATTATAAGCCACAGAAAAGCACAACATCAACTCAGACAACTTTTAATAACAATCCACCACCAAAATCACCAAAACAGAAACAAACAGCACAAACAAATAAACCGCAAAAGGGGTCAGATGACCCCATTAAACTCTACAACAGGTTTGGAGAGATTGAGAGCATGGATGCAGAAGAAACTGCTCCATGTACTCAAATTAGTTCCAAACCTAATAAAACTAAATATACTCCCGTACTTCCTCCAGACAAATAACAACACATGCTTCCATCGCGAATAGTCTAACCTAGTTCCAGAATCTCCAGCATAACATTAGAATGAAGAACACCATCATACAATGGAACTGTCGAGGACTAAAAGCTAACTACAATGATATTCTTCTGCTTTTAAATGAACACGATCCTGCTGTACTATGTTTACAGGAAACATTCCTGAAAGAGACAGATAAAATTACTTTTAAAAACTTTTCCCTGTTTAATGCGTACTTTCAAAACGCAGACAGGGCCTCAGGAGGAGTCTCTATTGCTGTGAACAATAGAGCCCCTCACAGAGTCATTCCTTTAAACACAAATTTACAAGCCATTGCTGTAAGTGTCACTCTACATCGAGTGATTACTTTTTGTTCCATTTACTTACCACCAAACACCAACCTAGTACACCCCCCTGCGGGTTCGGGGTTGTAGAATAGGCCCGACGTGCCTCGCCACGTGTCGTAAAAGGCGACTAAGTAGAGGCAACCTGTTTGCCGTGGGTTGCGTCCCGTGTCGGGGGAGGAAAGGATCCTGGTAGTTGCAACACACTACTTTGGCCTCTACTTCTCTTAGACGGGTGGTCGAGATGGGCCCGGTCTCGACAAATCGGCTGGTCACGCCGAGCCCTAGGAAGTCTTTATTAACTCTCTCACCTCCTTTTACTTTCTCCTTGTATCTCTTTTGATACCACCGTTGCCCATATATTCTATTCCTATATCTTTCCCTTTTCCAAATCTTAGAAGACTTCCTAGAAGGCGGTGGCTCAACGGGTCAATCGGGGGGTAATTTTACTGACCCTAGAAATTGGCGACTTCAGGGTCATCCAAAGGTAATTTTATCAACTGAGTATGGCATCTGTGTATCCTTGGCACTTTAAAAGTGTCCCCTTGTTGGGCTCCTTGGTGGGTGGGGAGCACGGGTGCTGAATTTTAAAATCTTGCCATCATGGAAAAAAAATCCAATAAACGTACTAAACCACTGTCTGACTCTGATGAAGAACCACGTGGCGTGGAATCATTTCCACGCTTCATGGTTATTCAATCAAAAGATGATGCTAAACCGCTTTCAGGTTTATCTCCATTTATTATCGAGAAAACCATTACGGGATCGATTGGCACACCAAAAAGTGTGAAAAAACTAAAATCGGGTTGCCTTCTTGTAGAGTGTGAGCGAAAGGGGCAAACAGACAATATCATGAAAATGAAAACATTCTTTGATATTCCAGTGACCTCATTCGCCCACACTACACTGAATTCGTCCAAAGGCGTAATACGATGTCGTGACTTGGCTGGAGTCACCGACGCAGATATCATCGAAGGGATGAAACATGAAGGTGTCACTGCAGTGCGAAGAATACGTATTAAACGTAATAACGCCCTGCAGGACACCAATACATTTGTACTCGCCTTTAATAAACCGACAGTGCCCAAAGTGGTCAAAGTTGGGTTTTTACAAGTAAAGGTCGAGATCTACATTCCAAACCCCGTTCGATGCTATAAGTGTCAAAAATACGGCCATCACGAAGATCGATGTTCCAGAGCCAAGGTATGTGGCCGATGCGGAGAACACTCTCATCAGGAAGCTGATTGTAGAGCAACTCCGCATTGTGTCAACTGTGGCAAGGAACATCACGCCAGTTCCAAAGATTGTGATACATGGAAACAGGAGAAGGAAATTCAGAGGGTAAAGTTTACTTCGAACATTCCCTACCCAGAGGCCAGAAAGCTTGTCCAGGCAAAAACATCCCTTCCTGGCCCATCCTTCTCCACAGTCGTAAAGCACAATCCAAAAAGCACGAAGGACGCCCAAACACAGACGGATCAGCCCGATTCAACCACATGTGCCAACATCCCTAATTATAAGCCACAGAAAAGCACAACATCAACTCAGACAACAACTAATAACAATCCACCACCAAAATCACCAAGACAGAAACACAAAGCACAAACAAATAAACAGCAAAAGGGGTCAGATGACCCCATTAAACTGTACAACAGGTTTGGAGACTTTGAGAGCATGGATGCAGAAGAAACTGCTCCGTGTACTCAAAGTAGCTCCAAACCTAATAAAACTAAATATACTCCCGTACTTCCTCCAGACAAATAACAACACATGCTTCCACCGCGAATAGTCTAACCTAGTTCCAGAATCTCCAGCATAACATTAGAATGAAGAACACCATCATACAATGGAATTGTCGAGGACTTAAAACAAACTACAATGATATTCTTCTGCTTTTAAATGAACACGATCCTGCTGTACTATGTTTACAGGAAACATTCCTGAAAGAGACAGATAAAATTACTTTCAAAAACTTTTCCCTGTTTAATGCGTACTTTCAAAACGCAGACAGGGCCTCAGGAGGAGTCTCTATTGCTGTGAACAATAGAGCCCCTCACAGAGTCGTTCCTTTAAACACAAATTTACAAGCCATTGCTGTAAGTGTCACTCTACATCGAGTGATTACTTTTTGTTCCATTTACTTACCACCAAACACCAACCTAGTACAAAAGGAATTAGACAATCTTGTTGAACAACTTCCCGCGCCCTTCGTTTTACTCGGGGATTTTAATGCCCATAACATTTTATGGGGATCAAATCACATAAACGACAGAGGCCATAAAATAGAAGATTTCATTTCTAGACACGATCTGTGTCTATATAACACTAATTCATCAACATATTTACACCCAGGAACGGGTACGTACACATGCATAGATTTGACAATTTGCTCTCCCTCACTGCTTTTGGACTATGAATGGAAGGTCGCTGATGACCTTCACAGCAGTGATCACGTTCCAATCACTCTTGAAAATAACACTAAAATTGATGATACAATTCCACAATGGAATATAAAGAAGGCCGATTGGGCTATGTTTGAAGCATTATGTAAAACTAGACTAAATAATGATACAGTATTCAACGCTGTTAATCCTATACAGCATTTTACCTCCGTTCTAATTTCAATTGCAGATGAATCCATTCCCAAGTCCTCAACGAACAGTAAGAGATCGCAAAAACCTTGGGTAACCAAGGAATGCAAAGAAGCCATTAGACAACGCCGAGAAGCATTAAAAACATTCAACACTCGTCCAACGCCCGAAAATTTAAATAAATATCGTATTGCCCGGGCTAAAACTCGACGCACAATCAAAGAATGTAAGCATGCATCCTGGAAGAAATATATTTCTTCTTTAAACTCTCGTTCCTCAATGAAACAAGTTTGGGATACTATTCGGAAAATAAATGGAAAAAGGAAACACAATTCTATTCGACACCTAAAAATAAACAATATCAATTTCAGTTCGAAACGTGACATAACAAATATTCTTGCCGATAGTTTTTCGAAAAACTCATCATCATCTAATTATTCAGATGCCTTTAGAAGATTAAAATCTCAAAAAGAAAAGTCGCGTTTAAAATTTACATCGAACAACACTGAAAATTATAACCAGCTGTTTTCTTTATTGGAGCTTAGGGAGGCATTAGACAAGGCCCATGATACATCCGCTGGGCCTGACGAAGTACATTACCAGTTCTTGAAACACCTCCCAGAATCTTCTCTGACATTGCTTCTTAAAATCTTTAATGATTTATGGATTGCTGGTAATGTACCTAAGAGCTGGAAAGAAGCAACAGTGATACCGATTCCCAAACCAGACAAAGATAACGAAGATCCTAACAGCTATCGGCCAATTGCATTGACAAGCTGCATATGCAAAACAATGGAACGAATGATTAATTCTCGGCTTGTATGGTACTTGGAAAGTAATAATTTAATTTCTCCTTTCCAAAGTGGCTTCCGTTCTGGTCGTAGTACTAACGATCATCTGGTTAGACTGGAAACATTTAGTCGCGATGCATTTATCAAGAAGGAACATTTAGTAGCGGTCTTCTTTGATTTAGAAAAGGCCTATGATACAACATGGAAGTACGGGATACTAAATGACCTGCACGATCTAGGTCTAAAAGGCCGTCTGCCCGCTTTCATCTCCAGTTTTCTCTCCGACAGAGAATTCAAAGTACGCGTGGGCGCTACCATCTCCGATATGCACCAGCAAGAGATGGGTGTGCCCCAGGGCAGTATTTTATCTGTGACGCTATTTAATATCAAAATCAATAGCATCACTAAGTGCTTAACTCCCGGTGTGGACTGCTCTTTATATGTAGACGATTTTTTAATTTGCTATCGATCAAAGCACATGCATACAATTGAAAGGCAACTTCAACAAAATATCAATAAGATCCACCATTGGGCCAGTAATAATGGTTTTAAATTCTCTAAATCGAAAACAGTATGCATGCATTTCTGTCAATTGCGAAGACATCATGATGACCCTAAACTCACGCTGGACGGAACACTTATTCCAGTTGTTGAGGAAACGAAGTTTTTGGGTATTATCTTCGACAGAAAACTGACTTTTATACCACACATCAAGAATTTAAAAGCTAAATGCTTAAAAGCTTTAAATTTACTAAAAGTAATTGCGCACACTGACTGGGGTGCTGATAAAAAAGTCCTCCTCAATTTGTATAGAACATTTATCCGTTCTATACTAGACTATGGATGCATTGTTTATGGTTCAGCTAGGAAGTCTTATTTGAAAATGCTTGACCCAATTCATCATCAGGGAATAAGACTTGCTCTAGGAGCATTCAAGACATCTCCATGCGAAAGCCTTCTCGCGGAAGCGAATGAACCACCCTTATCGCACCGCAGAGAAATGCTTTCTAAACAGTACGCTCTTAGGTTAAGATCAAATCCTCTGAACCCTGCTTTTTCGGCTGTTTTTCAACCAAAATACAAAACTTTGTACGAAAACAAACCAAATGTCATACCTTCATTTGGCATCAGAATATCATCCAGTTTTGACACTATCAAAATTAATCATCCTTACAGTTCAGAATACATTTGTCTCGGAAACACCACCTTGGCTCCTTAAGCAACCCAAAGTGATTTTTACGTTGCACGATGGGAGAAAATCTGAGACGAATCCTGCCGTTTTCCAGAACTCTTATCATGAACTCCTCAACGATTTTAAAAACTACACAAAAATTTTTACTGATGGATCAAAAGTTGATGACAAGGCTGCTGCAGCCTTTGTTAGTGGCAAGCACATAACCAAAGTGCGCTTGCCAAACGATGCGTCCATATTTTCAGCGGAAATCAGAGCAATAGATCTTGCTCTGAAATTTATTGAACAAAAGCGCATTTTAAATAGCATTATTTTCTGTGACTCTCTGTCAGTACTTCAGTCGCTACACCATAGAAAACTGGATAATCCATTACTAGTCGATATTCTCGTCAAAAACTCTGAGCTTAGTAAGTTTTACAACATAGTATACTGTTGGCTACCTAGCCATATTGGTATTAAAGGTAATGAAGAAGCAGACCGGGCTGCTAAGATGGCTCTATCCCAAGAACCATCGGATTTTAAATTACCTTTTACTGATTTTAAACCTTGTATCAAAAAGTACCTACGTCAGAAGTGGCAGGCGTCATGGGATGATGCAGTCAATAACAAACTTCATGCCATCAAACCAACCCTGGGAGAATGGACTCCTTCCTATAGAACTATCCGCAGGGAGGAGGTTGTCATTGCAAGAATCAGAATCGGTCATACATACATTACCCACTCCCACATACTAAAAGGTGAAGATCCACCAGAGTGCGTTTCTTGCAATGAGCCATTCACTGTTAAACACTTTATGACCGAGTGTTCCGACCTGCAACCTACGCGTGTTAAATACTATAATGTACATGACATGAAGGAACTTTTTGATACAATACAAACCACTTGTATTTTAGATTTCCTAAAGGAAGTAAATCTCTATTTTAAACTATAACTTGTATACCATCACGTAGAATATTTTTATCTAATGCAAATATCACCTTTTATTTACAACATCTTATCATCAACATAACACCATTTACATCTCCCGTTGATTGGGAAGCTTCATATTTTCCTGTTACCAACATCTTACCATTTTATATTTAACTATTGTTTTTTTTTTATATATATCGCTGGTCGATGTTAAACCTTTCTTGTTTTTGAACATGTAACGTATTGTATGGCGCTAAATAGCCTAAAAGTGCTGGTGCGCCGTTAAAATTCAAGTAAACAAACAAACCAACCTAGTACAAAAGGAATTAGACAATCTTGTTGAACAACTTCCCGCGCCCTTCGTTTTACTCGGGGATTTTAATGCCCATAACATTTTATGGGGATCAAATCACATAAACGACAGAGGCTATAAAATAGAAGATTTCATTTCTAGACACGATCTGTGTCTATATAACACTAATTCACCAACATATTTACACCCAGGAACCGGTACGTACACATGCATAGATTTGACAATTTGCTCTCCCTCACTGCTTTTGGACTATGAATGGAAGGTCGCTGATGACCTTCACAGCAGTGATCACTTTCCAATCACTCTTGAAAATAACACTAAACTTGATGATACAATTCCACAATGGAATATAAAGAAGGCCGATTGGGCTATGTTTGAAGCATTATGTAAAACTAGACTAAATAATGATACAGTATTCAACGCTGTTAATCCTATACAGCATTTTACCTCCGTTCTAATTTCAATTGCAGATGAATCCATTCCCAAGTCCTCAACGTACAGTAAGAGATCGCAAAAACCTTGGGTAACCAAGGAATGCAAAGAAGCCATTAGACAACGCCGAGAAGCATTAAAAACATTCAACACTCGTCCAACGCCCGAAAATTTAAATAAATATCGTATTGCCCGGGCTAAAACTCGACGCACAATCAAAGAATGTAAGCATGCATCCTGGAAGAAATATATTTCTTCTTTAAACTCTCGTTCCTCAATGAAACAAGTTTGGGATACTATTCGGAAAATAAATGGAAAAAGGAAACACAATTCTATTCGACACCTAAAAATAAACAATATCAATTTCAGTTCGAAACGTGACATAACAAATATTCTTGCCGATAGTTTTTCGAAAAACTCATCATCATCTAATTATTCAGATGCCTTTAGAAGATTAAAATCTCAAAAAGAAAAGTCGCGTTTAAAATTTACATCGAACAACACTGAAAATTATAACCAGCTGTTTTCTTTATTGGAGCTTAGGGAGGCATTAGACAAGGCCCATGATACATCCGATGGGCCTGACGAAGTACATTACCAGTTCTTGAAACACCTCCCAGAATCTTCTCTGACATTGCTTCTTAAAATCTTTAATGATTTATGGATTGCTGGTAATGTACCTAAGAGCTGGAAAGAAGCAACAGTGATACCGATTCCCAAACCAGACAAAGATAACGAAGATCCTAACAGCTATCGGCCAATTGCATTGACAAGCTGCATATGCAAAACAATGGAACGAATGATTAATTCTCGGCTTGTATGGTACTTGGAAAGTAATAATTTAATTTCTCCTTTCCAAAGTGGCTTCCGTTCTGGTCGTAGTACTAACGATCATCTGGTTAGACTGGAAACATTTAGTCGCGATGCATTTATCAAGAAGGAACATTTAGTAGCGGTCTTCTTTGATTTAGAAAAGGCCTATGATACAACATGGAAGTACGGGATACTAAATGACCTGCACGATCTAGGTCTAAAAGGCCGTCTGCCCGCTTTCATCTCCAGTTTTCTCTCCGACAGAGAATTCAAAGTACGCGTGGGCGCTACCATCTCCGATATGCACCAGCAAGAGATGGGTGTGCCCCAGGGCAGTATTTTATCTGTGACGCTATTTAATATCAAAATCAATAGCATCACTAAGTGCTTAACTCCCGGTGTGGACTGCTCTTTATATGTAGACGATTTTTTAATTTGCTATCGATCAAAGCACATGCATACAATTGAAAGGCAACTTCAACAAAATATCAATAAGATCCACCATTGGGCCAGTAATAATGGTTTTAAATTCTCTAAATCGAAAACAGTATGCATGCATTTCTGTCAATTGCGAAGACATCATGATGACCCTAAACTCACGCTGGACGGAACACTTATTCCAGTTGTTGAGGAAACGAAGTTTTTGGGTATTATCTTCGACAGAAAACTGACTTTTATACCACACATCAAGAATTTAAAAGCTAAATGCTTAAAAGCTTTAAATTTACTAAAAGTAATTGCGCACACTGACTGGGGTGCTGATAAAAAAGTCCTCCTCAATTTGTATAGAACATTTATCCGTTCTATACTAGACTATGGATGCATTGTTTATGGTTCAGCTAGGAAGTCTTATTTGAAAATGCTTGACCCAATTCATCATCAGGGAATAAGACTTGCTCTAGGAGCATTCAAGACATCTCCATGCGAAAGCCTTCTCGCGGAAGCGAATGAACCACCCTTATCGCACCGCAGAGAAATGCTTTCTAAACAGTACGCTCTTAGGTTAAGATCAAATCCTCTGAACCCTGCTTTTTCGGCTGTTTTTCAACCAAAATACAAAACTTTGTACGAAAACAAACCAAATGCCATGCCTTCATTTGGCATCAGAATATCATCCAGTTTTGACACTATCAAAATTAATCTCCCTACAGTTCAGAATACATTTGTCTCGGAAACACCACCTTGGCTCCTTAAGCAACCCAAAGTGATTTTTACGTTGCACGATGGGAGAAAATCTGAGACGAATCCTGCCGTTTTCCAGAACTCTTATCATGAACTCCTCAACGATTTTAAAAACTACACAAAAATTTTTACTGATGGATCAAAAGTTGATGACAAGGCTGCTGCAGCCTTTGTTAGTGGCAAGCACATAACCAAAGTGCGCTTGCCAAACGATGCGTCCATATTTTCAGCGGAAATCAGAGCAATAGATCTTGCTCTGAAATTTATTGAACAAAAGCGCATTTTAAATAGCATTATTTTCTGTGACTCTCTGTCAGTACTTCAGTCGCTACACCATAGAAAACTGGATAATCCATTACTAGTCGATATTCTCGTCAAAAACTCTGAGCTTAGTAAGTTTTACAACATAGTATACTGTTGGCTACCTAGCCATATTGGTATTAAAGGTAATGAAGAAGCAGACCGGGCTGCTAAGATGGCTCTATCCCAAGAACCATCGGATTTTAAATTACCTTTTACTGATTTTAAACCTTGTATCAAAAAGTACCTACGTCAGAAGTGGCAGGCGTCATGGGATGATGCAGTCAATAACAAACTTCATGCCATCAAACCAACCCTGGGAGAATGGACTCCTTCCTATAGAACTATCCGCAGGGAGGAGGTTGTCATTGCAAGAATCAGAATCGGTCATACATACATTACCCACTCCCACATACTAAAAGGTGAAGATCCACCAGAGTGCGTTTCTTGCAATGAGCCATTCACTGTTAAACACTTTATGACCGAGTGTTCCGACCTGCAACCTACGCGTGTTAAATACTATAATGTACATGACATGAAGGAACTTTTTGATACAATACAAACCACTTGTATTTTAGATTTCCTAAAGGAAGTAAATCTCTATTTTAAACTATAACTTGTATACCATCACGTAGAATATTTTTATCTAATGCAAATATCACCTTTTATTTACAACATCTTATCATCAACATAACACCATTTACATCTCCCGTTGATTGGGAAGCTTCATATTTTCCTGTTACCAACATCTTACCATTTTATATTTAACTATTGTTTTTTTTTATATATATCGCTGGTCGATGTTAAACCTTTCTTGTTTTTGAACATGTAACGTATTGTATGGCGCTAAATAGCCTAAAAGTGCTGGTGCGCCGTTAAAATTCAAGTAAACAAACAAACCAACCTAGTACAAAAGGAATTAGACAATCTTGTTGAACAACTTCCCGCGCCCTTCGTTTTACTCGGGGATTTTAATGCCCATAACATTTTATGGGGATCAAATCACATAAACGACAGAGGCTATAAAATAGAAGATTTCATTTCTAGACACGATCTGTGTCTATATAACACTAATTCACCAACATATTTACACCCAGGAACCGGTACGTACACATGCATAGATTTGACAATTTGCTCTCCCTCACTGCTTTTGGACTATGAATGGAAGGTCGCTGATGACCTTCACAGCAGTGATCACTTTCCAATCACTCTTGAAAATAACACTAAACTTGATGATACAATTCCACAATGGAATATAAAGAAGGCCGATTGGGCTATGTTTGAAGCATTATGTAAAACTAGACTAAATAATGATACAGTATTCAACGCTGTTAATCCTATACAGCATTTTACCTCCGTTCTAATTTCAATTGCAGATGAATCCATTCCCAAGTCCTCAACGTACAGTAAGAGATCGCAAAAACCTTGGGTAACCAAGGAATGCAAAGAAGCCATTAGACAACGCCGAGAAGCATTAAAAACATTCAACACTCGTCCAACGCCCGAAAATTTAAATAAATATCGTATTGCCCGGGCTAAAACTCGACGCACAATCAAAGAATGTAAGCATGCATCCTGGAAGAAATATATTTCTTCTTTAAACTCTCGTTCCTCAATGAAACAAGTTTGGGATACTATTCGGAAAATAAATGGAAAAAGGAAACACAATTCTATTCGACACCTAAAAATAAACAATATCAATTTCAGTTCGAAACGTGACATAACAAATATTCTTGCCGATAGTTTTTCGAAAAACTCATCATCATCTAATTATTCAGATGCCTTTAGAAGATTAAAATCTCAAAAAGAAAAGTCGCGTTTAAAATTTACATCGAACAACACTGAAAATTATAACCAGCTGTTTTCTTTATTGGAGCTTAGGGAGGCATTAGACAAGGCCCATGATACATCCGCTGGGCCTGACGAAGTACATTACCAGTTCTTGAAACACCTCCCAGAATCTTCTCTGACATTGCTTCTTAAAATCTTTAATGATTTATGGATTGCTGGTAATGTACCTAAGAGCTGGAAAGAAGCAACAGTGATACCGATTCCCAAACCAGACAAAGATAACGAAGATCCTAACAGCTATCGGCCAATTGCATTGACAAGCTGCATATGCAAAACAATGGAACGAATGATTAATTCTCGGCTTGTATGGTACTTGGAAAGTAATAATTTAATTTCTCCTTTCCAAAGTGGCTTCCGTTCTGGTCGTAGTACTAACGATCATCTGGTTAGACTGGAAACATTTAGTCGCGATGCATTTATCAAGAAGGAACATTTAGTAGCGGTCTTCTTTGATTTAGAAAAGGCCTATGATACAACATGGAAGTACGGGATACTAAATGACCTGCACGATCTAGGTCTAAAAGGCCGTCTGCCCGCTTTCATCTCCAGTTTTCTCTCCGACAGAGAATTCAAAGTACGCGTGGGCGCTACCATCTCCGATATGCACCAGCAAGAGATGGGTGTGCCCCAGGGCAGTATTTTATCTGTGACGCTATTTAATATCAAAATCAATAGCATCACTAAGTGCTTAACTCCCGGTGTGGACTGCTCTTTATATGTAGACGATTTTTTAATTTGCTATCGATCAAAGCACATGCATACAATTGAAAGGCAACTTCAACAAAATATCAATAAGATCCACCATTGGGCCAGTAATAATGGTTTTAAATTCTCTAAATCGAAAACAGTATGCATGCATTTCTGTCAATTGCGAAGACATCATGATGACCCTAAACTCACGCTGGACGGAACACTTATTCCAGTTGTTGAGGAAACGAAGTTTTTGGGTATTATCTTCGACAGAAAACTGACTTTTATACCACACATCAAGAATTTAAAAGCTAAATGCTTAAAAGCTTTAAATTTACTAAAAGTAATTGCGCACACTGACTGGGGTGCTGATAAAAAAGTCCTCCTCAATTTGTATAGAACATTTATCCGTTCTATACTAGACTATGGATGCATTGTTTATGGTTCAGCTAGGAAGTCTTATTTGAAAATGCTTGACCCAATTCATCATCAGGGAATAAGACTTGCTCTAGGAGCATTCAAGACATCTCCATGCGAAAGCCTTCTCGCGGAAGCGAATGAACCACCCTTATCGCACCGCAGAGAAATGCTTTCTAAACAGTACGCTCTTAGGTTAAGATCAAATCCTCTGAACCCTGCTTTTTCGGCTGTTTTTCAACCAAAATACAAAACTTTGTACGAAAACAAACCAAATGCCATACCTTCATTTGGCATCAGAATATCATCCAGTTTTGACACTATCAAAATTAATCTCCCTACAGTTCAGAATACATTTGTCTCGGAAACACCACCTTGGCTCCTTAAGCAACCCAAAGTGATTTTTACGTTGCACGATGGGAGAAAATCTGAGACGAATCCTGCCGTTTTCCAGAACTCTTATCATGAACTCCTCAACGATTTTAAAAACTACACAAAAATTTTTACTGATGGATCAAAAGTTGATGACAAGGCTGCTGCAGCCTTTGTTAGTGGCAAGCACATAACCAAAGTGCGCTTGCCAAACGATGCGTCCATATTTTCAGCGGAAATCAGAGCAATAGATCTTGCTCTGAAATTTATTGAACAAAAGCGCATTTTAAATAGCATTATTTTCTGTGACTCTCTGTCAGTACTTCAGTCGCTACACCATAGAAAACTGGATAATCCATTACTAGTCGATATTCTCGTCAAAAACTCTGAGCTTAGTAAGTTTTACAACATAGTATACTGTTGGCTACCTAGCCATATTGGTATTAAAGGTAATGAAGAAGCAGACCGGGCTGCTAAGATGGCTCTATCCCAAGAACCATCGGATTTTAAATTACCTTTTACTGATTTTAAACCTTGTATCAAAAAGTACCTACGTCAGAAGTGGCAGGCGTCATGGGATGATGCAGTCAATAACAAACTTCATGCCATCAAACCAACCCTGGGAGAATGGACTCCTTCCTATAGAACTATCCGCAGGGAGGAGGTTGTCATTGCAAGAATCAGAATCGGTCATACATACATTACCCACTCCCACATACTAAAAGGTGAAGATCCACCAGAGTGCGTTTCTTGCAATGAGCCATTCACTGTTAAACACTTTATGACCGAGTGTTCCGACCTGCAACCTACGCGTGTTAAATACTATAATGTACATGACATGAAGGAACTTTTTGATACAATACAAACCACTTGTATTTTAGATTTCCTAAAGGAAGTAAATCTCTATTTTAAACTATAACTTGTATACCATCACGTAGAATATTTTTATCTAATGCAAATATCACCTTTTATTTACAACATCTTATCATCAACATAACACCATTTACATCTCCCGTTGATTGGGAAGCTTCATATTTTCCTGTTACCAACATCTTACCATTTTATATTTAACTATTGTTTTTTTTTATATATATCGCTGGTCGATGTTAAACCTTTCTTGTTTTTGAACATGTAACGTATTGTATGGCGCTAAATAGCCTAAAAGTGCTGGTGCGCCGTTAAAATTCAAGTAAACAAACAAACCAACCTAGTACAAAAGGAATTAGACAATCTTGTTGAACAACTTCCCGCGCCCTTCGTTTTACTCGGGGATTTTAATGCCCATAACATTTTATGGGGATCAAATCACATAAACGACAGAGGCTATAAAATAGAAGATTTCATTTCTAGACACGATCTGTGTCTATATAACACTAATTCACCAACATATTTACACCCAGGAACCGGTACGTACACATGCATAGATTTGACAATTTGCTCTCCCTCACTGCTTTTGGACTATGAATGGAAGGTCGCTGATGACCTTCACAGCAGTGATCACTTTCCAATCACTCTTGAAAATAACACTAAACTTGATGATACAATTCCACAATGGAATATAAAGAAGGCCGATTGGGCTATGTTTGAAGCATTATGTAAAACTAGACTAAATAATGATACAGTATTCAACGCTGTTAATCCTATACAGCATTTTACCTCCGTTCTAATTTCAATTGCAGATGAATCCATTCCCAAGTCCTCAACGTACAGTAAGAGATCGCAAAAACCTTGGGTAACCAAGGAATGCAAAGAAGCCATTAGACAACGCCGAGAAGCATTAAAAACATTCAACACTCGTCCAACGCCCGAAAATTTAAATAAATATCGTATTGCCCGGGCTAAAACTCGACGCACAATCAAAGAATGTAAGCATGCATCCTGGAAGAAATATATTTCTTCTTTAAACTCTCGTTCCTCAATGAAACAAGTTTGGGATACTATTCGGAAAATAAATGGAAAAAGGAAACACAATTCTATTCGACACCTAAAAATAAACAATATCAATTTCAGTTCGAAACGTGACATAACAAATATTCTTGCCGATAGTTTTTCGAAAAACTCATCATCATCTAATTATTCAGATGCCTTTAGAAGATTAAAATCTCAAAAAGAAAAGTCGCGTTTAAAATTTACATCGAACAACACTGAAAATTATAACCAGCTGTTTTCTTTATTGGAGCTTAGGGAGGCATTAGACAAGGCCCATGATACATCCGCTGGGCCTGACGAAGTACATTACCAGTTCTTGAAACACCTCCCAGAATCTTCTCTGACATTGCTTCTTAAAATCTTTAATGATTTATGGATTGCTGGTAATGTACCTAAGAGCTGGAAAGAAGCAACAGTGATACCGATTCCCAAACCAGACAAAGATAACGAAGATCCTAACAGCTATCGGCCAATTGCATTGACAAGCTGCATATGCAAAACAATGGAACGAATGATTAATTCTCGGCTTGTATGGTACTTGGAAAGTAATAATTTAATTTCTCCTTTCCAAAGTGGCTTCCGTTCTGGTCGTAGTACTAACGATCATCTGGTTAGACTGGAAACATTTAGTCGCGATGCATTTATCAAGAAGGAACATTTAGTAGCGGTCTTCTTTGATTTAGAAAAGGCCTATGATACAACATGGAAGTACGGGATACTAAATGACCTGCACGATCTATGTCTAAAAGGCCGTCTGCCCGCTTTCATCTCCAGTTTTCTCTCCGACAGAGAATTCAAAGTACGCGTGGGCGCTACCATCTCCGATATGCACCAGCAAGAGATGGGTGTGCCCCAGGGCAGTATTTTATCTGTGACGCTATTTAATATCAAAATCAATAGCATCACTAAGTGCTTAACTCCCGGTGTGGACTGCTCTTTATATGTAGACGATTTTTTAATTTGCTATCGATCAAAGCACATGCATACAATTGAAAGGCAACTTCAACAAAATATCAATAAGATCCACCATTGGGCCAGTAATAATGGTTTTAAATTCTCTAAATCGAAAACAGTATGCATGCATTTCTGTCAATTGCGAAGACATCATGATGACCCTAAACTCACGCTGGACGGAACACTTATTCCAGTTGTTGAGGAAACGAAGTTTTTGGGTATTATCTTCGACAGAAAACTGACTTTTATACCACACATCAAGAATTTAAAAGCTAAATGCTTAAAAGCTTTAAATTTACTAAAAGTAATTGCGCACACTGACTGGGGTGCTGATAAAAAAGTCCTCCTCAATTTGTATAGAACATTTATCCGTTCTATACTAGACTATGGATGCATTGTTTATGGTTCAGCTAGGAAGTCTTATTTGAAAATGCTTGACCCAATTCATCATCAGGGAATAAGACTTGCTCTAGGAGCATTCAAGACATCTCCATGCGAAAGCCTTCTCGCGGAAGCGAATGAACCACCCTTATCGCACCGCAGAGAAATGCTTTCTAAACAGTACGCTCTTAGGTTAAGATCAAATCCTCTGAACCCTGCTTTTTCGGCTGTTTTTCAACCAAAATACAAAACTTTGTACGAAAACAAACCAAATGCCATACCTTCATTTGGCATCAGAATATCATCCAGTTTTGACACTATCAAAATTAATCTCCCTACAGTTCAGAATACATTTTTCTCGGAAACACCACCTTGGCTCCTTAAGCAACCCAAAGTGATTTTTACGTTGCACGATGGGAGAAAATCTGAGACGAATCCTGCCGTTTTCCAGAACTCTTATCATGAACTTCTCAACGATTTTAAAAACTACACAAAAATTTTTACTGATGGATCAAAAGTTGATGACAAGGCTGCTGCAGCCTTTGTTAGTGGCAAGCACATAACCAAAGTGCGCTTGCCAAACGATGCGTCCATATTTTCAGCGGAAATCAGAGCAATAGATCTTGCTCTGAAATTTATTGAACAAAAGCGCATTTTAAATAGCGTTATTTTCTGTGACTCTCTGTCAGTACTTCAGTCGCTACACCATAGAAAACTGGATAATCCATTACTAGTCGATATTCTCGTCAAAAACTCTGAGCTTAGTAAGTTTTACAACATAGTATACTGTTGGCTACCTAGCCATATTGGTATTAAAGGTAATGAAGAAGCAGACCGGGCTGCTAAGATGGCTCTATCCCAAGAACCATCGGATTTTAAATTACCTTTTACTGATTTTAAACCTTGTATCAAAAAGTACCTACGTCAGAAGTGGCAGGCGTCATGGGATGATGCAGTCAATAACAAACTTCATGCCATCAAACCAACCCTGGGAGAATGGACTCCTTCCTATAGAACTATCCGCAGGGAGGAGGTTGTCATTGCAAGAATCAGAATCGGTCATACATACATTACCCACTCCCACATACTAAAAGGTGAAGATCCACCAGAGTGCGTTTCTTGCAATGAGCCATTCACTGTTAAACACTTTATGACCGAGTGTTCCGACCTGCAACCTACGCGTGTTAAATACTATAATGTACATGACATGAAGGAACTTTTTGATACAATACAAACCACTTGTATTTTAGATTTCCTAAAGGAAGTAAATCTCTATTTTAAACTATAACTTGTATACCATCACGTAGAATATTTTTATCTAATGCAAATATCACCTTTTATTTACAACATCTTATCATCAACATAACACCATTTACATCTCCCGTTGATTGGGAAGCTTCATATTTTCCTGTTACCAACATCTTACCATTTTATATTTAACTATTGTTTTTTTTTATATATATCGCTGGTCGATGTTAAACCTTTCTTGTTTTTGAACATGTAACGTATTGTATGGCGCTAAATAGCCTAAAAGTGCTGGTGCGCCGTTAAAATTCAAGTAAACAAACAAACCAACCTAGTACAAAAGGAATTAGACAATCTTGTTGAACAACTTCCCGCGCCCTTCGTTTTACTCGGGGATTTTAATGCCCATAACATTTTATGGGGATCAAATCACATAAACGACAGAGGCTATAAAATAGAAGATTTCATTTCTAGACACGATCTGTGTCTATATAACACTAATTCACCAACATATTTACACCCAGGAACCGGTACGTACACATGCATAGATTTGACAATTTGCTCTCCCTCACTGCTTTTGGACTATGAATGGAAGGTCGCTGATGACCTTCACAGCAGTGATCACTTTCCAATCACTCTTGAAAATAACACTAAACTTGATGATACAATTCCACAATGGAATATAAAGAAGGCCGATTGGGCTATGTTTGAAGCATTATGTAAAACTAGACTAAATAATGATACAGTATTCAACGCTGTTAATCCTATACAGCATTTTACCTCCGTTCTAATTTCAATTGCAGATGAATCCATTCCCAAGTCCTCAACGTACAGTAAGAGATCGCAAAAACCTTGGGTAACCAAGGAATGCAAAGAAGCCATTAGACAACGCCGAGAAGCATTAAAAACATTCAACACTCGTCCAACGCCCGAAAATTTAAATAAATATCGTATTGCCCGGGCTAAAACTCGACGCACAATCAAAGAATGTAACCGTGCATCCTGGAAGAAATATATTTCTTCTTTAAACTCTCGTTCCTCAATGAAACAAGTTTGGGATACTATTCGGAAAATAAATGGAAAAAGGAAACACAATTCTATTCGACACCTAAAAATAAACAATATCAATTTCAGTTCGAAACGTGACATAACAAATATTCTTGCCGATAGTTTTTCGAAAAACTCATCATCATCTAATTATTCAGATGCCTTTAGAAGATTAAAATCTCAAAAAGAAAAGTCAGGTTTAAAATTTACATCGAACAACACTGAAAATTATAACCAGCTGTTTTCTTTATTGGAGCTTAGGGAGGCATTAGACAAGGCCCATGATACATCCGCTGGGCCTGACGAAGTACATTAACAGTTCTTGAAACACCTCCCAGAATCTTCTCTGACATTGCTTCTTAAAATCTTTAATGATTTATGGATTGCTGGTAATGTACCTAAGAGCTGGAAAGAAGCAACAGTGATACCGATTCCCAAACCAGACAAAGATAACGAAGATCCTAACAGCTATCGGCCTATTGCATTGACAAGCTGCATATGCAAAACAATGGAACGAATGATTAATTCTCGGCTTGTATGGTACTTGGAAAGTAATAATTTAATTTCTCCTTTCCAAAGTGGCTTCCGTTCTGGTCGTAGTACTAACGATCATCTGGTTAGACTGGAAACATTTATTCGCGATGCATTTATCAAGAAGGAACATTTAGTAGCGGTCTTCTTTGATTTAGAAAAGGCCTATGATACAACATGGAAGTACGGGATACTAAATGACCTGCACGATCTAGGTCTAAAAGGCCGTCTGCCCGCTTTCATCTCCAGTTTTCTCTCCAACAGAGAATTCAAAGTACGCGTGGGCGCTACCCTCTCCGATATGCACCAGCAAGAGATGGGTGTGCCCCAGGGCAGTATTTTATCTGTGACGCTATTTAATATCAAAATCAATAGCATCACCAAGTGCTTAGCTCCCGGTGTGGATTGCTCTTTATATGTAGACGATTTTTTAATTTGTTATCGATCAAAGCACATGCATACAATTGAAAGACAACTCCAACAAAATATCAGTAAGATCCAAAGTTGGGCCAGTAATAACGGTTTCAAATTTTCTACCCCCTGCGGGTTCGGGGTTGTAGAATAGGCCCGACGTGCCTCGCCACGTGTCGTAAAAGGCGACTAAGTAGAGGCAACCTGTTTGCCGTGGGTTGCGTCCCGTGTCGGGGGAGGAAAGGATCCTGGTAGTTGCAACACACTACTTTGGCCTCTACTTCTCTTAGACGGGTGGTCGAGATGGGCCCGGTCTCGACAAATCGGCTGATCACGCCGAGCCCTAGGAAGTCTTTATTAACTCTCTCACCTCCTTTTGCTTTCTCCTTGTATCTCTTTTGATACCACCGTTGCCCATATATTCTATTCCTATATCTTTCCCTTTTCCAAATCTTAGAAGACTTCCTAGAAGGCGGTGGCTCAACGGGTCAATCGGGGGGTAATTTTACTGACCCTAGAAATTGGCGACTTCAGGGTTATCCAAAGGTAATTTTATCAACTGAGTATGGCATCTGTGTATCCTTGGCACTTTAAAAGTGTCCCCTTGTTGGGCTCCTTGGTGGGTGGGGAGCACGGGTGCTGAATTTTAAAATCTTGCCATCATGGAAAAAAAATCCAATAAACGTACTAAACCACTGTCTGACTCTGATGAAGAACCACGTGGCGTGGAATCATTTCCACGCTTCATGGTTATTCAATCAAAAGATGATGCTAAACCGCTTTCAGGTTTATCTCCATTTATTATCGAGAAAACCATTACGGGATCGATTGGCACACCAAAAAGTGTGAAAAAACTAAAATCGGGTTGCCTTCTTGTAGAGTGTGAGCGAAAGGGGCAAACAGACAATATCATGAAAATGAAAACATTCTTTGATATTCCAGTGACCTCATTCGCCCACACTACACTGAATTCGTCCAAAGGCGTAATACGATGTCGTGACTTGGCTGGAGTCACCGACGCAGATATCATCGAAGGGATGAAATATGAAGGTGTCACTGCAGTGCGAAGAATACGTATTAAACGTAATAACGCCCTGCAGGACACCAATACATTTGTACTCACCTTTAATAAACCGACAGTGCCCAAAGTGGTCAAGGTTGGGTTTTTACAAGTAAAGGTCGAGATTTACATTCCAAACCCCCTTCGATGCTATAAGTGTCAAAAATACGGCCATCACGAAGATCGATTTTCCAGAGCCAAGGTATGTGGCCGATGCGGAGAACACTCTCATCAGGAAGCTGATTGTAGAGCAACTCCGCATTGTGTCAACTGTGGCAAGGAACATCACGCCAGTTCCAAAGATTGTGATACATGGAAACAGGAGAAGGAAATTCAGAGGGTAAAGTTTACTTCGAACATTCCCTACCCAGAGGCCAGAAAGCTTGTCCAGGCAAAAACATCCCTTCCTGGCCCATCCTTCTCCACAGTCGTAAAGCACTATCCAAAAAGCACGAAGGACGCCCAAACACAGACGGATCAGCCCGATTCAACCACATGTGCCAACATCCCTAATTATAAGCCACAGAAAAGCACAACATCAACTCAGACAACAACTAATAACAATCCACCACCAAAATCACCAAGACAGAAACACAAAGCACAAACAAATAAACAGCAAAAGGGGTCAGATGACCCCATTAAACTCTACAACAGGTTTGGAGACTTTGAGAGCATGGATGCAGAAGAAACTGCTCCGTGTACTCAAAGTAGCTCCAAACCTAATAAAACTAAATATACTCCCGTACTTCCTCCAGACAAATAACAACACATGCTTCCACCGCGAATAGTCTAACCTAGTTCCAGAATCTCCAGCATAACATTAGAATGAAGAACACCATCATACAATGGAATTGTCGAGGACTTAAAACAAACTACAATGATATTCTTCTGCTTTTAAATGAACACGATCCTGCTGTACTATGTTTACAGGAAACATTCCTGAAAGAGACAGATAAAATTACTTTCAAAAACTTTTCCCTGTTTAATGCGTACTTTCAAAACGCAGACAGGGCCTCAGGAGGAGTCTCTATTGCTGTGAACAATAGAGCCCCTCACAGAGTCGTTCCTTTAAACACAAATTTACAAGCCATTGCTGTAAGTGTCACTCTACATCGAGTGATTACTTTTTGTTCCATTTACTTACCACCAAACACCAACCTAGTACAAAAGGAATTAGACAATCTTGTTGAACAACTTCCCGCGCCCTTCGTTTTACTCGGGGATTTTAATGCCCATAACATTTTATGGGGATCAAATCACATAAACGACAGAGGCCATAAAATAGAAGATTTCATTTCTAGACACGATCTGTGTCTATATAACACTAATTCATCAACATATTTACACCCAGGAACGGGTACGTACACATGCATAGATTTGACAATTTGCTCTCCCTCACTGCTTTTGGACTATGAATGGAAGGTCGCTGATGACCTTCACAGCAGTGATCACTTTCCAATCACTCTTGAAAATAACACTAAAATTGATGATACAATTCCACAATGGAATATAAAGAAGGCCGATTGGGCTATGTTTGAAGCATTATGTAAAACTAGACTAAATAATGATACAGTATTCAACGCTGTTAATCCTATACAGCATTTTACCTCCGTTCTAATTTCAATTGCAGATGAATCCATTCCCAAGTCCTCAACGAACAGTAAGAGATCGCAAAAACCTTGGGTAACCAAGGAATGCAAAGAAGCCATTAGACAACGCCGAGAAGCATTAAAAACATTCAACACTCGTCCAACGCCCGAAAATTTAAATAAATATCGTATTGCCCGGGCTAAAACTCGACGCACAATCAAAGAATGTAAGCGTGCATCCTGGAAGAAATATATTTCTTCTTTAAACTCTCGTTCCTCAATGAAACAAGTTTGGGATACTATTCGGAAAATAAATGGAAAAAGGAAACACAATTCTATTCAACACCTAAAAATAAACAATATCAATTTCAGTTCGAAACGTGACATAACAAATATTCTTGCCGATAGTTTTTCGAAAAACTCATCATCATCTAATTATTCAGATGCCTTTAGAAGATTAAAATCTCAAAAAGAAAAGACACGTTTAAAATTTACATCGAACAACACTGAAAATTATAACCAGCTGTTTTCTTTATTGGAGCTTAGGGAGGCATTAGACAAGGCCCATGATACATCCGCTGGGCCTGACGAAGTACATTAACAGTTCTTGAAACACCTCCCAGAATCTTCTCTGACATTGCTTCTTAAAATCTTTAATGATTTATGGATTGCTGGTAATGTACCTAAGAGCTGGAAAGAAGCAACAGTGATACCGATTCCCAAACCAGACAAAGATAACGAAGATCCTAACAGCTATCGGCCTATTGCATTGACAAGCTGCATATGCAAAACAATGGAACGAATGATTAATTCTCGGCTTGTATGGTACTTGGAAAGTAATAATTTAATTTCTCCTTTCCAAAGTGGCTTCCGTTCTGGTCGTAGTACTAACGATCATCTGGTTAGACTGGAAACATTTATTCGCGATGCATTTATCAAGAAGGAACATTTAGTAGCGGTCTTCTTCGATTTAGAAAAGGCCTATGATACAACATGGAAGTACGGGATACTAAATGACCTGCACGATCTAGGTCTAAAAGGCCGTCTGCCCGCTTTCATCTCCAGTTTTCTCTCCGACAGAGAATTCAAAGTACGCGTGGGCGCTACCCTCTCCGATATGCACCAGCAAGAGATGGGTGTGCCCCAGGGCAGTATTTTATCTGTGACGCTATTTAATATCAAAATCAATAGCATCACTAAGTGCTTAACTCCCGGTGTGGACTGCTCTTTATATGTAGACGATTTTTTAATTTGCTATCGATCAAAGCACATGCATACAATTGAAAGGCAACTTCAACAAAATATCAATAAGATCCACCATTGGGCCAGTAATAATGGTTTTAAATTCTCTAAATCGAAAACAGTATGCATGCATTTCTGTCAATTGCGAAGACATCATGATGACCCTAAACTCACGCTGGACGGAACACTTATTCCAGTTGTTGAGGAAACGAAGTTTTTGGGTATTATCTTCGACAGAAAACTGACTTTTATACCACACATCAAGAATTTAAAAGCTAAATGCTTAAAAGCTTTAAATTTACTAAAAGTAATTGCGCAAACTGACTGGGGTGCTGATAAAAAAGTCCTCCTCAATTTGTATAGAACATTTATCCGTTCTATACTAGACTATGGATGCATTGTTTATGGTTCAGCTAGGAAGTCTTATTTGAAAATGCTTGACCCAATTCATCATCAGGGAATAAGACTTGCTCTAGGAGCATTCAAGACATCTCCATGCGAAAGCCTTCTCGCGGAAGCGAATGAACCACCCTCATCGCACCGCAGAGAAATGCTTTCTATACAGTACGCTCTTAGGTTAAGATCAAATCCTCTGAACCCTGCTTTTTCGACTGTTTTTCAACCAAAATACAAAACTTTGTACGAAAACAAACCAAATGCCATACCTTCATTTGGCATCAGAATATCATCCAGTTTTGACACTATCAAAATTAATCTCCCTACAGTTCAGAACACGTTTGTCTCGGAAACACCACCTTGGCTCCTTAAGCAACCCAAAGTGATTTTTACGTTGCACGATGGGAGAAAATCTGAGACGAATCCTGCCGTTTTCCAGAACTCTTATCATGAACTCCTCAACGATTTTAAAAACTACACAAAAATTTTTACTGATGGATCAAAAGTTGATGACAAGGCTGCTGCAGCCTTTGTTAGTGGCAAGCACATAACCAAAGTGCGCTTGCCAAACGATGCGTCCATATTTTCAGCGGAAATCAGAGCAATAGACCTTGCTCTGAAATTTATTGATCAAAAGCGCATTTTAAATAGCATTATTTTCTGTGACTCTCTGTCAGTACTTCAGTCGCTACACCATAGAAAACTGGATAATCCATTACTAGTCGATATTCTCGTCAAAAACTCTGAGCTTAGTAAGTTTTACAACATAGTATACTGTTGGCTACCTAGCCATATTGGTATTAGAGGTAATGAAGAAGCAGACCGGGCTGCTAAGATGGCTCTATCCCAAGAACCATCGGATTTTAAATTACCTTTTACTGATTTTAAACCTTGTATCAAAAGGTACCTACGTCAGAAGTGGCAGGCATCATGGGATGATGCAGTCAATAACAAACTTCATGCCATCAAACCAACCCTGGGAGAATGGACTCCTTCCTACAGAGCTATCCGTAGGGAGGAGGTTGTCATTGCAAGAATCAGAATCGGTCATACATACATTACCCACTCCCACATACTGAAAGGTGAAGATCCACCAGAGTGCGTTTCTTGCAATGAGCCATTCACTGTTAAACACTTTATGACCGAGTGTTCCGACCTGCAACCTACGCGTGTTAAATACTATAATGTACATGACATGAAGGAACTTTTTGATACAATACAAACCACTTGTATTTTAGATTTCCTAAAGGAAGTAAATCTCTATTTTAAACTATAACTTGTATACCATCACGTAGAATATTTTTATCTAATGCAAATATCACCTTTTATTGACAACATCTTATCATCAACATAACACCATTTACATCTCCCGTTGATTGGGAAGCTTCATATTTTCCTGTTACCAACATCTTACCATTTTATATTTAACTATTGTTTTTTTTTATATATATCGCTGGTCGATGTTAAACCTTTCTTGTTTTTGAACATGTAACGTATTGTATGGCGCTAAATAGCCTAAAAGTGCTGGTGCGCCGTTAAAATTCAAGTAAACAAACAAACAAACAAATTTTCTAAATCGAAAACAGTATGCATGCATTTCTGTCAATTGCAAAGACATGATGACCCTAAACTCACGCTGGATGGAACACTTATTCCAGTCGTTGAGGAAACAAAATTTTGGGGTATTATCTTCGACAGAAAGCTGACTTTTATACCACACAGAAAGAATTTAAAAGCTAAATGCTTAAAAGCTTTAAATCTACTTAAAGTAATTGCGCACACTGACTGGGTTGCTGATAAAAAAAAGTCCTCCTTAATTTGTATAGAACATTTATCCGCTCCATACTAGACTATGGATGCATTGTTTATGGTTCAGCTAGGAAGTCCTATTTGAAAATGCTTGATCCAATTCATCACCAGGGAATAAGACTCGCTCTAGGAGCATTTAAGACATCTCCATGTGAAAGCCTTCTCGCGGAAGCGAATGAACCACCTTTATCGCATCGCAGAGAAATGCTTTCTGCACAATACGTTCTTAAGTTAAGATCAAACCCTCGGAACCCTGCTTTTTCGGCTGTTTTTCAACTAAAATACAAAACTTTATATGGTAATAAACCAAATGCCATACCTTCATTTGGCATTAGAATATCATCCAGCCTTGACAATATCAAAAGTAATCTCTCCACAGTTCAGATAACGTTTGTCTCGAAAACACCACCTTGGCTCCTTAAGCAACCCAAAGTGATTTTTACGTTACACGATGGGAATAAATCTGAGACCAACCCTGTCATATTCCCGAACTCTTATCATGAACTTCTCAACGATTTTACAAATTACACTAAATTTTATACTGATGGATCAAAGGTTGATGAAAAGGCTGCTACAGCCTTCGTTATTGGCAAGCACATAACCAAAGTGCGTTTGCCAAACGATGCGGCCATATTTTCAGCGGAAATCAGAGCAATAGACCTTGCTCTCAAATGTATCGAACAGAAACGCGTCTTAAATAGCATTATCTTCTGTGACTCTTTATCAGTGCTTCAGTCGCTACACAATAGAAAACTGGATAATCCATTATTAGTCCATCTCCTCGTCAAAAATACAGCGCTTAGTACCTCCAGCAATATAGTATACTGTTGGTTACCTAGCCATATTGGTATTAGAGGTAATGAAGAAGCAGACCGTGCTGCTAAGATGGCTCTATCCCAAGAACCATCAGATTTTAAATTACCGTTTACTGATTTTAAACCTTGTATCAAAAGGTACCTGCGTTAGAAGTGGCAGACGTCATGGGATCTTGCAGTCAACAACAAACTTCATGCCATCAAACCAACCCTGGGGGAATGGACTCCTTCCTACAGAACTATCCGTAGGGAGGAGACTGTCATTGCAAGAATCAGAATCGGTCATTCATACATAACTCACTCCCACATACTAAAAGGTGAAGATCCACCAGAGTGCGTCTCTTGCAATGAACCATTCACTGTTAAACACTTTATGACCGAGTGTTCCGACCTGCAACCTACACGTGCTAAGTACTATAATGTACATGACATGAAGGAACTTTTTGATACTGTATCTATCACTTGTATTTTAGATTTCATGAAGGAAATAAATCTTTATCTTAAACTTTAACTTGTATGTCATCACCTAGTGCATTTTCCCCCCTGCGGGTTCGGGGTTGTAGAATAGGCCCGACGTGCCTCGCCACGTGTCGTAAAAGGCGACTAAGTAGAGGCAACCTGTTTGCCGTGGGTTGCGTCCCGTGTCGGGGGAGGAAAGGATCCTGGTAGTTGCAACACACTACTTTGGCCTCTACTTCTCTTAGACGGGTGGTCGAGATGGGCCCGGTCTCGACAAATCGGCTGGTCACGCCGAGCCCTAGGAAGTCTTTATTAACTCTCTCACCTCCTTTTGCTTTCTCCTTGTATCTCTTTTGATACCACCGTTGCCCATATATTCTATTCCTATATCTTTCCCTTTTCCAAATCTTAGAAGACTTCCTAGAAGGCGGTGGCTCAACGGGTCAATCGGGGGGTAATTTTACTGACCCTAGAAATTGGCGACTTCAGGGTCATCCAAAGGTAATTTTATCAACTGAGTATGGCATCTGTGTATCCTTGGCACTTTAAAAGTGTCCCCTTGTTGGGCTCCTTGGTGGGTGGGGAGCACGGGTGCTGAATTTTAAAATCTTGCCATCATGGAAAAAAAATCCAATAAACGTACTAAACCACTGTCTGACTCTGATGAAGAACCACGTGGCGTGGAATCATTTCCACGCTTCATGGTTATTCAATCAAAAGATGATGCTAAACCGCTTTCAGGTTTATCTCCATTTATTATCGAGAAAACCATTACGGGATCGATTGGCACACCAAAAAGTGTTAAAAAACTAAAATCGGGTTGCCTTCTTGTAGAGTGTGAGCGAAAGGGGCAAACAGACAATATCATGAAAATGAAAACATTCTTTGATATTCCAGTGACCTCATTCGCCCACACTACACTGAATTCGTCCAAAGGCGTAATACGATGTCGTGACTTGGCTGGAGTCACCGACGCAGATATCATCGAAGGGATGAAACATGAAGGTGTCACTGCAGTGCGAAGAATACGTATTAAACGTAATAACGCCCTGCAGGACACCAATACATTTGTACTCACCTTTAATAAACCGACAGTGCCCAAAGTGGTCAAGGTTGGGTTTTTACAAGTAAAGGTCGAGATCTACATTCCAAACCCCCTTCGATGCTATAAGTGTCAAAAATACGGCCATCACGAAGATCGATGTTCCAGAGCCAAGGTATGTGGCCGATGCGGAGAACACTCTCATCAGGAAGCTGATTGTAGAGCAACTCCGCATTGTGTCAACTGTGGCAAGGAACATCACGCCAGTTCCAAAGATTGTGATACATGGAAACAGGAGAAGGAAATTCAGAGGGTAAAGTTTACTTCGAACATTCCCTACCCAGAGGCCAGAAAGCTTGTCCAGGCAAAAACATCCCTTCCTGGCCCATCCTTCTCCACAGTCGTAAAGCACAATCCAAAAAGCACGAAGGACGCCCAAACACAGACGGATCAGCCCGATTCAACCACATGTGCCAACATCCCTAATTATAAGCCACAGAAAAGCACAACATCAACTCAGACAACAACTAATAACAATCCACCACCAAAATCACCAAGACAGAAACACAAAGCACAAACAAATAAACAGCAAAAGGGGTCAGATGACCCCATTAAACTCTACAACAGGTTTGGAGACTTTGAGAGCATGGATGCAGAAGAAACTGCTCCGTGTACTCAAAGTAGCTCCAAACCTAATAAAACTAAATATACTCCCGTACTTCCTCCAGACAAATAACAACACATGCTTCCACCGCGAATAGTCTAACCTAGTTCCAGAATCTCCAGCATAACATTAGAATGAAGAACACCATCATACAATGGAATTGTCGAGGACTTAAAACAAACTACAATGATATTCTTCTGCTTTTAAATGAACACGATCCTGCTGTACTATGTTTACAGGAAACATTCCTGAAAGAGACAGATAAAATTACTTTTAAAAACTTTTCCCTGTTTAATGCGTACTTTCAAAACGCAGACAGGGCCTCAGGAGGAGTCTCTATTGCTGTGAACAATAGAGCCCCTCACAGAGTCGTTCCTTTAAACACAAATTTACAAGCCATTGCTGTAAGTGTCACTCTACATCGAGTGATTACTTTTTGTTCCATTTACTTACCACCAAACACCAACCTAGTACAAAAGGAATTAGACAATCTTGTTGAACAACTTCCCGCGCCCTTCGTTTTACTCGGGGATTTTAATGCCCATAACATTTTATGGGGATCAAATCACATAAACGACAGAGGCCATAAAATAGAAGATTTCATTTCTAGACACGATCTGTGTCTATATAACACTAATTCATCAACATATTTACACCCAGGAACGGGTACGTACACATGCATAGATTTGACAATTTGCTCTCCCTCACTGCTTTTGGACTATGAATGGAAGGTCGCTGATGACCTTCACAGCAGTGATCACTTTCCAATCACTCTTGAAAATAACACTAAAATTGATGATACAATTCCACAATGGAATATAAAGAAGGCCGATTGGGCTATGTTTGAAGCATTATGTAAAACTAGACTAAATAATGATACAGTATTCAACGCTGTTAATCCTATACAGCATTTTACCTCCGTTCTAATTTCAATTGCAGATGAATCCATTCCCAAGTCCTCAACGAACAGTAAGAGATCGCAAAAACCTTGGGTAACCAAGGAATGCAAAGAAGCCATTAGACAACGCCGAGAAGCATTAAAAACATTCAACACTCGTCCAACGCCCGAAAATTTAAATAAATATCGTATTGCCCGGGCTAAAACTCGACGCACAATCAAAGAATGTAAGCGTGCATCCTGGAAGAAATATATTTCTTCTTTAAACTCTCGTTCCTCAATGAAACAAGTTTGGGATACTATTCGGAAAATAAATGGAAAAAGGAAACACAATTCTATTCAACACCTAAAAATAAACAATATCAATTTCAGTTCGAAACGTGACATAACAAATATTCTTGCCGATAGTTTTTCGAAAAACTTATCATCATCTAATTATTCAGATGCCTTTAGAAGATTAAAATCTCAAAAAGAAAAGACACGTTTAAAATTTACATCGAACAACACTGAAAATTATAACCAGCTGTTTTCTTTATTGGAGCTTAGGGAGGCATTAGACAAGGCCCATGATACATCCGCTGGGCCTGACGAAGTACATTAACAGTTCTTGAAACACCTCCCAGAATCTTCTCTGACATTGCTTCTTAAAATCTTTAATGATTTATGGATTGCTGGTAATGTACCTAAGAGCTGGAAAGAAGCAACAGTGATACCGATTCCCAAACCAGACAAAGATAACGAAGATCCTAACAGCTATCGGCCTATTGCATTGACAAGCTGCATATGCAAAACAATGGAACGAATGATTAATTCTCGGCTTGTATGGTACTTGGAAAGTAATAATTTAATTTCTCCTTTCCAAAGTGGCTTCCGTTCTGGTCGTAGTACTAACGATCATCTGGTTAGACTGGAAACATTTATTCGCGATGCATTTATCAAGAAGGAACATTTAGTAGCGGTCTTCTTCGATTTAGAAAAGGCCTATGATACAACATGGAAGTACGGGATACTAAATGACCTGCACGATCTAGGTCTAAAAGGCCGTCTGCCCGCTTTCATCTCCAGTTTTCTCTCCGACAGAGAATTCAAAGTACGCGTGGGCGCTACCCTCTCCGATATGCACCAGCAAGAGATGGGTGTGCCCCAGGGCAGTATTTTATCTGTGACGCTATTTAATATCAAAATCAATAGCATCACTAAGTGCTTAACTCCCGGTGTGGACTGCTCTTTATATGTAGACGATTTTTTAATTTGCTATCGATCAAAGCACATGCATACAATTGAAAGGCAACTTCAACAAAATATCAATAAGATCCACCATTGGGCCAGTAATAATGGTTTTAAATTCTCTAAATCGAAAACAGTATGCATGCATTTCTGTCAATTGCGAAGACATCATGATGACCCTAAACTCACGCTGGACGGAACACTTATTCCAGTTGTTGAGGAAACGAAGTTTTTGGGTATTATCTTCGACAGAAAACTGACTTTTATACCACACATCAAGAATTTAAAAGCTAAATGCTTAAAAGCTTTAAATTTACTAAAAGTAATTGCGCAAACTGACTGGGGTGCTGATAAAAAAGTCCTCCTCAATTTGTATAGAACATTTATCCGTTCTATACTAGACTATGGATGCATTGTTTATGGTTCAGCTAGGAAGTCTTATTTGAAAATGCTTGACCCAATTCATCATCAGGGAATAAGACTTGCTCTAGGAGCATTCAAGACATCTCCATGCGAAAGCCTTCTCGCGGAAGCGAATGAACCACCCTCATCGCACCGCAGAGAAATGCTTTCTATACAGTACGCTCTTAGGTTAAGATCAAATCCTCTGAACCCTGCTTTTTCGACTGTTTTTCAACCAAAATACAAAACTTTGTACGAAAACAAACCAAATGCCATACCTTCATTTGGCATCAGAATATCATCCAGTTTTGACACTATCAAAATTAATCTCCCTACAGTTCAGAACACGTTTGTCTCGGAAACACCACCTTGGCTCCTTAAGCAACCCAAAGTGATTTTTACGTTGCACGATGGGAGAAAATCTGAGACGAATCCTGCCGTTTTCCAGAACTCTTATCATGAACTCCTCAACGATTTTAAAAACTACACAAAAATTTTTACTGATGGATCAAAAGTTGATGACAAGGCTGCTGCAGCCTTTGTTAGTGGCAAGCACATAACCAAAGTGCGCTTGCCAAACGATGCGTCCATATTTTCAGCGGAAATCAGAGCAATAGACCTTGCTCTGAAATTTATTGATCAAAAGCGCATTTTAAATAGCATTATTTTCTGTGACTCTCTGTCAGTACTTCAGTCGCTACACCATAGAAAACTGGATAATCCATTACTAGTCGATATTCTCGTCAAAAACTCTGAGCTTAGTAAGTTTTACAACATAGTATACTGTTGGCTACCTAGCCATATTGGTATTAGAGGTAATGAAGAAGCAGACCGGGCTGCTAAGATGGCTCTATCCCAAGAACCATCGGATTTTAAATTACCTTTTACTGATTTTAAACCTTGTATCAAAAGGTACCTACGTCAGAAGTGGCAGGCGTCATGGGATGATGCAGTCAATAACAAACTTCATGCCATCAAACCAACCCTGGGAGAATGGACTCCTTCCTACAGAGCTATCCGTAGGGAGGAGGTTGTCATTGCAAGAATCAGAATCGGTCATACATACATTACCCACTCCCACATACTGAAAGGTGAAGATCCACCAGAGTGCGTTTCTTGCAATGAGCCATTCACTGTTAAACACTTTATGACCGAGTGTTCCGACCTGCAACCTACGCGTGTTAAATACTATAATGTACATGACATGAAGGAACTTTTTGATACAATACAAACCACTTGTATTTTAGATTTCCTAAAGGAAGTAAATCTCTATTTTAAACTATAACTTGTATACCATCACGTAGAATATTTTTATCTAATGCAAATATCACCTTTTATTGACAACATCTTATCATCAACATAACACCATTTACATCTCCCGTTGATTGGGAAGCTTCATATTTTCCTGTTACCAACATCTTACCATTTTATATTTAACTATTGTTTTTTTTTATATATATCGCTGGTCGATGTTAAACCTTTCTTGTTTTTGAACATGTAACGTATTGTATGGCGCTAAATAGCCTAAAAGTGCTGGTGCGC
Source organism: Unio delphinus (assembly GCA_029339505.1). Lineage (NCBI taxonomy): Eukaryota > Metazoa > Mollusca > Bivalvia > Unionida > Unionidae > Unio > Unio delphinus. The sequence goes on from JAQISU010000064.1 coordinate 4,504,380, forward strand.
CGTTAAAATTCAAGTAAACAAACAAACAAACAAATTTTCTAAATCGAAAACAGTATGCATGCATTTCTGTCAATTGCAAAGACATGATGACCCTAAACTCACGCTGGATGGAACACTTATTCCAGTCGTTGAGGAAACAAAATTTTGGGGTATTATCTTCGACAGAAAGCTGACTTTTATACCACACAGAAAGAATTTAAAAGCTAAATGCTTAAAAGCTTTAAATCTACTTAAAGTAATTGCGCACACTGACTGGGTTGCTGATAAAAAAAAGTCCTCCTTAATTTGTATAGAACATTTATCCGCTCCATACTAGACTATGGATGCATTGTTTATGGTTCAGCTAGGAAGTCCTATTTGAAAATGCTTGATCCAATTCATCACCAGGGAATAAGACTCGCTCTAGGAGCATTTAAGACATCTCCATGTGAAAGCCTTCTCGCGGAAGCGAATGAACCACCTTTATCGCATCGCAGAGAAATGCTTTCTGCACAATACGTTCTTAAGTTAAGATCAAACCCTCGGAACCCTGCTTTTTCGGCTGTTTTTCAACTAAAATACAAAACTTTATATGGTAATAAACCAAATGCCATACCTTCATTTGGCATTAGAATATCATCCAGCCTTGACAATATCAAAAGTAATCTCTCCACAGTTCAGATAACGTTTGTCTCGAAAACACCACCTTGGCTCCTTAAGCAACCCAAAGTGATTTTTACGTTACACGATGGGAATAAATCTGAGACCAACCCTGTCATATTCCCGAACTCTTATCATGAACTTCTCAACGATTTTACAAATTACACTAAATTTTATACTGATGGATCAAAGGTTGATGAAAAGGCTGCTACAGCCTTCGTTATTGGCAAGCACATAACCAAAGTGCGTTTGCCAAACGATGCGGCCATATTTTCAGCGGAAATCAGAGCAATAGACCTTGCTCTCAAATGTATCGAACAGAAACGCGTCTTAAATAGCATTATCTTCTGTGACTCTTTATCAGTGCTTCAGTCGCTACACAATAGAAAACTGGATAATCCATTATTAGTCCATCTCCTCGTCAAAAATACAGCGCTTAGTACCTCCAGCAATATAGTATACTGTTGGTTACCTAGCCATATTGGTATTAGAGGTAATGAAGAAGCAGACCGTGCTGCTAAGATGGCTCTATCCCAAGAACCATCAGATTTTAAATTACCGTTTACTGATTTTAAACCTTGTATCAAAAGGTACCTGCGTTAGAAGTGGCAGACGTCATGGGATCTTGCAGTCAACAACAAACTTCATGCCATCAAACCAACCCTGGGGGAATGGACTCCTTCCTACAGAACTATCCGTAGGGAGGAGACTGTCATTGCAAGAATCAGAATCGGTCATTCATACATAACTCACTCCCACATACTAAAAGGTGAAGATCCACCAGAGTGCGTCTCTTGCAATGAACCATTCACTGTTAAACACTTTATGACCGAGTGTTCCGACCTGCAACCTACACGTGCTAAGTACTATAATGTACATGACATGAAGGAACTTTTTGATACTGTATCTATCACTTGTATTTTAGATTTCATGAAGGAAGTAAATCTTTATCTTAAACTTTAACTTGTATGTCATCACCTAGTGCATTTTCCCCCCTGCGGGTTCGGGGTTGTAGAATAGGCCCGACGTGCCTCGCCACGTGTCGTAAAAGGCGACTAAGTAGAGGCAACCTGTTTGCCGTGGGTTGCGTCCCGTGTCGGGGGAGGAAAGGATCCTGGTAGTTGCAACACACTACTTTGGCCTCTACTTCTCTTAGACGGGTGGTCGAGATGGGCCCGGTCTCGACAAATCGGCTGGTCACGCCGAGCCCTAGGAAGTCTTTATTAACTCTCTCACCTCCTTTTGCTTTCTCCTTGTATCTCTTTTGATACCACCGTTGCCCATATATTCTATTCCTATATCTTTCCCTTTTCCAAATCTTAGAAGACTTCCTAGAAGGCGGTGGCTCAACGGGTCAATCGGGGGGTAATTTTACTGACCCTAGAAATTGGCGACTTCAGGGTCATCCAAAGGTAATTTTATCAACTGAGTATGGCATCTGTGTATTCTTGGCACTTTAAAAGTGTCCCCTTGTTGGGCTCCTTGGTGGGTGGGGAGCACGGGTGCTGAATTTTAAAATCTTGCCATCATGGAAAAAAAATCCAATAAACGTACTAAACCACTGTCTGACTCTGATGAAGAACCACGTGGCGTGGAATCATTTCCACGCTTCATGGTTATTCAATCAAAAGATGATGCTAAACCGCTTTCAGGTTTATCTCCATTTATTATCGAGAAAACCATTACGGGATCGATTGGCACACCAAAAAGTGTTAAAAAACTAAAATCGGGTTGCCTTCTTGTAGAGTGTGAGCGAAAGGGGCAAACAGACAATATCATGAAAATGAAAACATTCTTTGATATTCCAGTGACCTCATTCGCCCACACTACACTGAATTCGTCCAAAGGCGTAATACGATGTCGTGACTTGGCTGGAGTCACCGACGCAGATATCATCGAAGGGATGAAACATGAAGGTGTCACTGCAGTGCGAAGAATACGTATTAAACGTAATAACGCCCTGCAGGACACCAATACATTTGTACTCACCTTTAATAAACCGACAGTGCCCAAAGTGGTCAAGGTTGGGTTTTTACAAGTAAAGGTCGAGATCTACATTCCAAACCCCCTTCGATGCTATAAGTGTCAAAAATACGGCCATCACGAAGATCGATGTTCCAGAGCCAAGGTATGTGGCCGATGCGGAGAACACTCTCATCAGGAAGCTGATTGTAGAGCAACTCCGCATTGTGTCAACTGTGGCAAGGAACATCACGCCAGTTCCAAAGATTGTGATACATGGAAACAGGAGAAGGAAATTCAGAGGGTAAAGTTTACTTCGAACATTCCCTACCCAGAGGCCAGAAAGCTTGTCCAGGCAAAAACATCCCTTCCTGGCCCATCCTTCTCCACAGTCGTAAAGCACAATCCAAAAAGCACGAAGGACGCCCAAACACAGACGGATCAGCCCGATTCAACCACATGTGCCAACATCCCTAATTATAAGCCACAGAAAAGCACAACATCAACTCAGACAACAACTAATAACAATCCACCACCAAAATCACCAAGACAGAAACACAAAGCACAAACAAATAAACAGCAAAAGGGGTCAGATGACCCCATTAAACTCTACAACAGGTTTGGAGACTTTGAGAGCATGGATGCAGAAGAAACTGCTCCGTGTACTCAAAGTAGCTCCAAACCTAATAAAACTAAATATACTCCCGTACTTCCTCCAGACAAATAACAACACATGCTTCCACCGCGAATAGTCTAACCTAGTTCCAGAATCTCCAGCATAACATTAGAATGAAGAACACCATCATACAATGGAATTGTCGAGGACTTAAAACAAACTACAATGATATTCTTCTGCTTTTAAATGAACACGATCCTGCTGTACTATGTTTACAGGAAACATTCCTGAAAGAGACAGATAAAATTACTTTTAAAAACTTTTCCCTGTTTAATGCGTACTTTCAAAACGCAGACAGGGCCTCAGGAGGAGTCTCTATTGCTGTGAACAATAGAGCCCCTCACAGAGTCGTTCCTTTAAACACAAATTTACAAGCCATTGCTGTAAGTGTCACTCTACATCGAGTGATTACTTTTTGTTCCATTTACTTACCACCAAACACCAACCTAGTACAAAAGGAATTAGACAATCTTGTTGAACAACTTCCCGCGCCCTTCGTTTTACTCGGGGATTTTAATGCCCATAACATTTTATGGGGATCAAATCACATAAACGACAGAGGCCATAAAATAGAAGATTTCATTTCTAGACACGATCTGTGTCTATATAACACTAATTCATCAACATATTTACACCCAGGAACGGGTACGTACACATGCATAGATTTGACAATTTGCTCTCCCTCACTGCTTTTGGACTATGAATGGAAGGTCGCTGATGACCTTCACAGCAGTGATCACTTTCCAATCACTCTTGAAAATAACACTAAAATTGATGATACAATTCCACAATGGAATATAAAGAAGGCCGATTGGGCTATGTTTGAAGCATTATGTAAAACTAGACTAAATAATGATACAGTATTCAACGCTGTTAATCCTATACAGCATTTTACCTCCGTTCTAATTTCAATTGCAGATGAATCCATTCCCAAGTCCTCAACGAACAGTAAGAGATCGCAAAAACCTTGGGTAACCAAGGAATGCAAAGAAGCCATTAGACAACGCCGAGAAGCATTAAAAACATTCAACACTCGTCCAACGCCCGAAAATTTAAATAAATATCGTATTGCCCGGGCTAAAACTCGACGCACAATCAAAGAATGTAAGCGTGCATCCTGGAAGAAATATATTTCTTCTTTAAACTCTCGTTCCTCAATGAAACAAGTTTGGGATACTATTCGGAAAATAAATGGAAAAAGGAAACACAATTCTATTCGACACCTAAAAATAAACAATATCAATTTCAGTTCGAAACGTGACATAACAAATATTCTTGCCGATAGTTTTTCGAAAAACTCATCATCATCTAATTATTCAGATGCCTTTAGAAGATTAAAATCTCAAAAAGAAAAGTCGCGTTTAAAATTTACATCGAACAACACTGAAAATTATAACCAGCTGTTTTCTTTATTGGAGCTTAGGGAGGCATTAGACAAGGCCCATGATACATCCGCTGGGCCTGACGAAGTACATTACCAGTTCTTGAAACACCTCCCAGAATCTTCTCTGACATTGCTTCTTAAAATCTTTAATGATTTATGGATTGCTGGTAATGTACCTAAGAGCTGGAAAGAAGCAACAGTGATACCGATTCCCAAACCAGACAAAGATAACGAAGATCCTAACAGCTATCGGCCTATTGCATTGACAAGCTGCATATGCAAAACAATGGAACGAATGATTAATTCTCGGCTTGTATGGTACTTGGAAAGTAATAATTTAATTTCTCCTTTACAAAGTGGCTTCCGTTCTGGTCGTAGTACTAACGATCATCTGGTTAGACTGGAAACATTTATTCGCGATGCATTTATCAAGAAGGAACATTTAGTAGCGGTCTTCTTCGATTTAGAAAAGGCCTATGATACAACATGGAAGTACGGGATACTAAATGACCTGCACGATCTAGGTCTAAAAGGCCGTCTGCCCGCTTTCATCTCCAGTTTTCTCTCCGACAGAGAATTCAAAGTACGCGTGGGCGCTACCATCTCCGATATGCACCAGCAAGAAATGGGTGTGCCCCAGGGCAGTATTTTATCTGTGACGCTATTTAATATCAAAATCAATAGCATCACTAAGTGCTTAACTCCCGGTGTGGACTGCTCTTTATATGTAGACGATTTTTTAATTTGTTATCGATCAAAGCACATGCATACAATTGAAAGGCAACTTCAACAAAATATCAATAAGATCCACCATTGGGCCAGTAATAATGGTTTTAAATTCTCTAAATCGAAAACAGTATGCATGCATTTCTGTCAATTGCGAAGACATCATGATGACCCTAAACTCACGCTGGACGGAACACTTATTCCAGTTGTTGAGGAAACGAAGTTTTTGGGTATTATCTTCGACAGAAAACTGACTTTTATACCACACATCAAGAATTTAAAAGCTAAATGCTTAAAAGCTTTAAATTTACTAAAAGTAATTGCGCACACTGACTGGGGTGCTGATAAAAAAGTCCTCCTCAATTTGTATAGAACATTTATCCGTTCTATACTAGACTATGGATGCATTGTTTATGGTTCAGCTAGGAAGTCTTATTTGAAAATGCTTGACCCAATTCATCATCAGGGAATAAGACTTGCTCTAGGAGCATTCAAGACATCTCCATGCGAAAGCCTTCTCGCGGAAGCGAATGAACCACCCTTATCGCACCGCAGAGAAATGCTTTCTATACAGTACACTCTTAGGTTAAGATCAAATCCTCTGAACCCTGCTTTTTCGGCTGTTTTTCAACCAAAATACAAAACTTTGTACGAAAACAAACCAAATGCCATACCTTCATTTGGCATCATAATATCATCCAGTTATGACACTATCAAAATTAATCTCCTTACAGTTCAGATAACGTTTGTCTCGGAAACACCACCTTGGCTCCTTAAGCAACCCAAAGTGATTTTTACGTTGCACGATGGGAGAAAATCTGAGACGAATCCTGCCGTTTTCCAGAACTCTTATCATGAACTCCTCAACGATTTTAAAAACTACACAAAAATTTTTACTGATGGATCAAAAGTTGATGACAAGGCTGCTGCAGCCTTTGTTAGTGGCAAGCACATAACCAAAGTGCGCTTGCCAAACGATGCGTCCATATTTTCAGCGGAAATCAGAGCAATAGATCTTGCTCTGAAATTTATTGAACAAAAGCGCATTTTAAATAGCATTATTTTATGTGACTCTCTGTCAGTACTTCAGTCGCTACACCATAGAAAACTGGATAATCCATTACTAGTCGATATTCTCGTCAAAAACTCTGAGCTTAGTAAGTCCTACAACATAGTATACTGTTGGCTACCTAGCCATATTGGTATTAAAGGTAATGAAGAAGCAGACCGGGCTGCTAAGATGGCTCTATCCCAAGAACCATCGGATTTTAAATTACCTTTTACTGATTTTAAACCTTGTATCAAAAAGTACCTACGTCAGAAGTGGCAGGCGTCATGGGATGATGCAGTCAATAACAAACTTCATGCCATCAAACCAACCCTGGGAGAATGGACTCCTTCCTATAGAACTATCCGCAGGGAGGAGGTTGTCATTGCAAGAATCAGAATCGGTCATACATACATTACCCACTCCCACATACTAAAAGGTGAAGATCCACCAGAGTGCTTTTCTTGCAATGAGCCATTCACTGTTAAACACTTTATGACCGAGTGTTCCGACCTGCAACCTACGCGTGTTAAATACTATAATGTACATGACATGAAGGAACTTTTTGATACAATACAAACCACTTGTATTTTAGATTTCCTAAAGGAAGTAAATCTCTATTTTAAACTATAACTTGTATACCATCACGTAGAATATTTTTATCTAATGCAAATATCACCTTTTATTTACAACATCTTATCATCAACATAACACCATTTACATCTCCCGTTGATTGGGAAGCTTCATATTTTCCTGTTACCAACATCTTACCATTTTATATTTAACTATTGTTTTTTTATATATATCACTGGTCGATGTTAAACCTTTCTTGTTTTTGAACATGTAACGTATTGTATGGCGCTAAATAGCCTAAAAGTGCTGGTGCGCCGTTAAAATTCAAGTAAACAAACAAACAAACCTAGTGCATTTTAATTTAATGCAAATACCGCCCATTATTTGCAACATCTTTTCATCAACATACACCATTTACATCTCCCGTTGATTGGTAAGCTTCATATTTTAGTGTTACCAACAACTTATCATTTTATATTGAACTATTTGGTTTTTTATATCGCTGGTCGATATTAAACCTTTAGTATTTTTAACCATGTTTAAATACAACCTGTTGTATATCGCTAAATAGCCTAAATGTGCTGGTGCGCCGTTAAATATCAATCAATCAATCATCAACATACACCATTTACATCTCCCGTTGATTGGGAAGCTTCATATTTTCCTGCCACTAACATCTTACTATTTTATATTTAACTATTATGGTTTTTTATATCGCTGGTCGATGTTAATTAAACCTTTCTTATTTTTGAACATCTAACCTATTGTATGGAGCTAAATAGCCTAAAAGTGCTTGTGCGCCGTTAAAATTCGAGCAAACAAACAAACAAACCAATGTCCGAAAGGTGTTCAATTCCTGGTATAATGACTGGTAGCCACGTGTAGGAGTTAGCAGGTATAGTAATAGTACATTTTGCAACAACTCTGCATGACATTGGAACTTCTCCCCCAATCCAACATTGTATATTAGCATAATTGGTCTGAATGCTCAAGTTCTTTTAGTAAATTTTACTGGCAACTTAAGCATAAAATCTTGTCCAAGGATACCTTCAGGCATAATATCACATACAATCACAATCTGTGCGTATGGAACACCACCAAACACAATATTCAGAAGAACCTGTCCATAAACTTGCAGATGTTGACCATTTACTCCCTGAACTTCTTGTTGTGCAACCACAAGAGCAGGTCGGTTTTCAAAAGGTATCTTTTGAAACACAGCGTGTGACAAAAGAGTAGAAGTAGAGCCACTGTCAGCAAGAAATTTTGCCTCGACACCTTGAATACTTCCAGCTGTATAAAGTCCATTGTCCCATTTTCCTATAACTTCTCCAACCGGACCTAAACGTTTGTTATCTACAGTTTTATCACATGTCTCTTTAGTCAAATCATTTTCTCTAGGCCATTGTCCTTCCATCAACCCCTGACCTAATGAGCTGATGGTCTGCTGTTTCCCTGCTGTTTATACCGGTCCTACTAAACACCGCAAAGTCAGACAAAGGCAGGCAAAGTCTGTTTAATTTTGTTTTATTTGTACATATTCGTATATATTATACTAGATTAACTTTGTTTTGAGATTAAAATATTTAAAAAGCGTGATTTAATGTTTTTTGTATATTTAATTGGTACCTACGTACATTTAATAGAACAAAGGCAGGCAATGTCTATTTAATTTTGTTTTATCTGTACATATTTGTTTATATTTATACTATTATAACTTTGTTTTGAGATTTAAATATTTAAAAAGCGTGATTTAATGTTGTTTGTAAGTAAACTTGGTACCTACGTATATTTAATAGAACAAAGTCCGATAAAGGCATACAAAGTCACACAATGGCAGGCAAAGTCAGAAAAAGGCAAACAAAGTCTGTTTAATTTTGTTTTAGTTATACATATTCATATATATTATACTATATTAACTTTGTGTTGATATTTAAATATTTAAAAAGCGTGCTTTAATATTGTTTGAAATTAAAATTGGCACATACGTACATTTAATAGAACAAAGTCGGACAAAGGCAGGCAAAGTCTGATTAATTTTGTTTTATTTGCACATAATCGTATACATTATATTATTATATTAACATTAATAATCACATATTCATGATGTAACTTTTGTCTGAACACGCGCTTTCCGAAATTTACGATTACCACACCTCGCATTATGTTACTGTTCACTTGCTTCGTGTCTTTGTAGACCTGCATCGTGTCCTTTGATTTGGCTTCTTGGCTACCTTCGGGTCCTTATGGACAGTATATTTCCCATCCGAAGATGTCAGTCCTGAAACACTTGCAGTGCTTGCACTTAGGAATTTGCTGAAGAGTTGTTGTTTCTCCTCTTCTGTCTTCGCTGTCTATGAAAGTTTGGTAATCTTAAATTTCGAAAATCGCGTATTCAGGTAAAAGTTACCCGTCCCGTATAATGACCTTCTTAGATCCACCATCTCCACTTTAACTAATTCGAATATCTTTTCAACCAGTTCGTCGGTTTTTCTGGGCTCCCAGTTAAGTTTCACTTTTAATCTGTCGTTCATGCTTTCTGTGTTGTTGTTTGTCCAGAGTTGATCTTCGTCACTGGAAATAATGTGGTTCGCCAATTTGTTCTCAACATGCCGAACGTAATACTGCAGGAAGTCACTATGACGTTGTTCTTCAAGATTGTTTTTAAGTTTGATGTTTCGCTCCTCAAAGGTCGCAGAGTCGTTTGCCGTTGCAACACCGTTTGCTCCGAAAATCATGTCAACGATTTCCTTTCGATCAATTACACTCTTTGGTATCTTGTCAGTCATTTGTCGAAGTATATTATCTTTTAGGTGTTTTGAACATAGTTTTCTTGTGCAACCCAGAAATGCCATGTCTATGGCGTTGATCATTGCACGTTCGTCGTCAGTTCCCAGGATCATAATCACACCAAACCATACACTTCTTGTGGGTGCCATCTCACATCAATTTGCCTGGAAATGAAAAAGCAGACAAAGCAGCAAAAAGCAGTCTGATGAAAGACCAAATTGAACCCGTACAGTACAACACTCAGGAACTATATAGTCAAGTCAGGGACAGAATTAATAATAAATGGCAACAACAATGGGAAAACTCCACAAAGGGTAGACATCTATACCAACTACAAAAAGAGGTCACTAGAACCCAGCGTTTACCAAAAAGCCTTGCAGCCATTGATATTAAAATAATCAACAGAATCAGAACAGGTAAAACACTACTAAATGGCAGCTTTATAAAACATATATGTACAGGACCCACGCCGGATAAATGTCCACACTGTCCAGAAACTGAAACATTGGAACATGTATTCAACATATGTCACAAATACCATCGACAACGTACCGTCTTCCAACTACAACAAAGAAAACTTGACTCAGTTACATCATTTCCGCAAATTCTAGATAAAAGGTATAACAAAAACGCAAATGCTACCTATATAAATATACTTAATTACCTAAAATCAATAGACATAAAACACAAAATATAAATATCAAAACCATCAAATAAATAAAAAAACATAAACATAGCCAAAGAGTTAATATTTATCAATCAAGGGGTCAGAGCAGATAATAACATCGCTAGCTCAAAAAACAGACCCACGTAACAATGCCTTAAATAAACGGACCAAAAAAAAAAAAAAAATTATAACTATCAAATAGATAAATAATTAACGAGGCCATATCGGTTAAAGGGGCCAGAGCGGATAGTAATACCGCTAGCTTAAAAAAGCAGAACAACTTAACATTACCCTAAAATAAATATATAAAATAAAATAGAAAAGGGGAAAGGAAGGGAAAGGGGGGATAATATAAACATTGTAATGCGAGGAAAAAAGGAAGAAACGGGAGAAAGGGAAGAAGGAGAAGGGGAAAAAAAGAGAACATAACACTAAGTAGTGGCACAATGTAGGTACAGTAAAACCAGTCAACCGGCAAGTGGCAAGATAAGTGTGATGAGAACACCGGGATCAAATAGTGATAGCTCAAGGAAACATAACACCAACAAACCGACAAGAAAAAGTAAAAGGACAGGGAAAAGAAGGATGGAAGAAGGAAAAAGAAAGAAAGAGGGAAGAAGGTAGTAGGAAGAAAGTGGGAAAGAAAAAAGGGAAAGGAAGAGAAAAAGAAGAAGGAAGAAATGAAATAACACCAAACTCTAATCTTTTTATTTAATTTTTAATTTTCTTTTTTTTTTTTTTCTTTTTTTTTTTTAAATTTATTTTTATAAATATATTTTTAAATATTTTTAATTTTTAATTTGTTTTAATTTTTTTAATTTTATTTTATTTTATTTTATTTTTCTCCCTAGGGTTCTAATTTGGTACGAGAACCCTTTTCAAACAATCTCTTTCTCGAAATCTAACTTGATCAATTTTGACCACCGCTCAAAATTAACAAGCTAAAATACCTAACAGTGACTACACTTATTTATGTCGCTAAGACATTTTAGCAATTAAATTTGTTAAGGACCTACAACATGTACACTATGTACTAGAAATATTTATTGTTAGGAAAGATGAAAAATTCTATGACTATATGGATTTGATATAATTGCACAGGTGGCTTACACAACATTGGTATTTGTTCTGCCTTCCTGCTTTGCCGTGACCCGACATTTTACTCCAAGGCGAGACTGCCATTTAACGCGGGTGCCGGGGAGACTGCGACAACACAGCCTAGTGTAGTCAAAGTTACCTTTGGTCCCGACCAATCAAATAGCCCGACCCTCGGGCATTAACTGGTCGCGAAAGCACATAGTTGCGCATGCGACCTTAATTCATATTAAAAAAAAAAAAAGGATCATTTCAATGTTTTTGATTTCTATGCCAAGCACCCCTCTCAAATGCAAAAAAAATCTGAAGTAATTCTGCTGGCGACCATCCCAATGAAGCATGAATGGTCCCAGAAGTATTGGCGTGTCTCCAGTTCCCTTGCGCAGTACCTTATTTGATTTGTACACCGTGGTTGTGACAAAACACTTTCCTAGTGAAAATGTTCTATCGATGCCCACAACACCTTCTTTCGACGATAAAAACGACTTCAAGTCCAGTATTTGTTCATTAGTGTAGCATATTACTGAGGGTAAGGGATTGTCTCTAGAATGAATTATCTCAGCTGCATACGGATGTTTGTCGCTTAGCATACGTATAACATTCAAGAGTTCGTCGGCAACGTTCTTCGAACCTACGCAACCTCTTTTTTCAGCCTTCACGCGAGCCTTAGCATTCTGATACTGTCGGATATCGCGTGGATAATTTAATGGTTCATTATTTGCCGAGTCCGTCAGTTTTCCATACACTTCACTGGGTTTTTTATGCTTAACCTCTTTCTGAATCATTTGAAGAGTTTGTGGATTTGTTCGTTCGTATGTTTCCGTGCATATTTTTGCATTTCCGTGTGGTTCTTCCGATGTAGCATACTGTCCAGTATATTTGACAATGGCAACATCTCTGTTGAAAGAACCGTCAACATGTGTAACCCGCTTTCTATAAGATGGTTGGCGTTTTAATGCTGTTAAATATGACTATATCCGTCTTCTCTGGTCGTGAGTCTCAGTGTATATTACATCGTCCTTAACTATAACATGCACGAGTTTTTTTTTTCTTCAGTCCGTCTTTAGATTTCCTAAAGGAAGTAAATCTCTATTTTAGACTATAACTTGTATGCCATCACGTAGAATATTTTTATCTAATGCAAATATCACCTTTTATTTACAACATCTTATCATCAATATAACACCATTTACATCTCCCGTTGATTGGGAAGCTTCATATTTTCATGTTACCAACATCTTACCATTTTATATTTAACTATTGTTTTTTATATATATATATATCGCTGGTTGATGTTAAACCTTTCTTGTTTTTGAACATCTAACGTATTGTATGGCGCTAAATAGCCTAAAAGTGCTGGTGCGCCGTTAAAATTCAAGTAAACAAACAAACAAACAAACTTCAGTCCGTCACCTTTCATCATAAATTTTGTTTTTACACAACGGCCTTTTCTATAATCCCATGCACCGCAATCGTCCCAATAGTACTTTGGTTGTTTTGCAGATTTTCTTACTGTGTTTTCTGAATTTTCAAGCACGATATACACATTGTCTTTAACACCTAAAGGAATTTTGTTCATAGCCGGAATTTCACTTACAATAATGTGCATTATTTGCTCTGAACTTAGCAGTCGACCGGCTGGTAACGAATATGTTCCTGCAATATGTGTGTCTCTAGAAGATGTGTGATCACAATCAGCATAAGTCTGCTGAGTGTTCGCTCCCTTATAGGTAGATATTCCAGCTTCCATCTGATTTTGGCACTTTTTGTAAATTGGGCACTTACGAAACCTTTGCCCAATTTTTTTTTTTTTTATATATCGCTGGTCGATATTAAACCTTTAGTATTTTTTGCCATGTTTAAATACAACCTGTTGTATGGCGCTAAATAGCCTAAAAGTGCTGGTGCGCCGTTAAATATAAATCAATCAATGAATTTTCCTCAACAGACAGACTGATGTAGAACGTTCGTGCAGCACCCCTAAGGCTTGCACTGAGGGCCAGAATTTTGTCACGGTCACTCCATCGTCTGAGTTCCGCGCAGTTCTCAAAGTGGGAAATGTACTCAACCCAGTCGTCGCTCCCGCTATAAGGTGTCGGCTGCATTGACGGTCGTGCATGAAAATGAAATCTCTCAACATCATTAAACTCTTGTTTTGTATTGTTTATGGCATACTCGTGCCCATATCTTTCTATAGATATATCTTAATGAGAATCTTCCCTTCCGTCGCCAGGACCCTCGTCATATATAACATCGCCCTGACCAGCCTCAGATTCACCTATGTCAGCTCTAAATACAACTTCAGGATCGGGAGAATCGGCCATATTTTTAAATAATCTTGACACATTAATATTAACTGGACAATGTGCATGCAAAACTCCATTCACAGTACCAATATGGTATTACAATATTATGATAGTGGGAGTCATATGTCTGAATGGGTCATGGTGGTAATCTACGGTATTGTTCTTACGCTGTATGATTTTTTTCTTTAGATTATTATTTTTTTTCTTCACATCAAGCTCGCGTCGAGCACCTGTGATATTATTCTAGCAGTGGATCAAGAAAATAAACAGTAAAGAAATTTTTATTCCCATAATTTAACAAAGCCCATCATCAATATTATGTTTGCAGAATGATTAGTTTTCCAGCTCCATAACTGCATCCCCCTGCGGGTTCGGGGTTGTAGAACTGGCCCGACGTGCCTCGCCACGTGTCGTAAAAGGCGACTAAGTAGAGGCAACCTGTTTGCCGTGGGTTGCGTCCCGTGTCGGGGGAGGAAAGGATCCTGGTAGTTGCAACACACTACTTTGGCCTCTACTTCTCCTAGACGGGTGGTCGAGATTGGCCCGGTCTCGACAAATCGGCTGGTCACGCCGAGCCCTAGGAAGTCTTTATTAACTCTCTCACCTCCTTTTACTTTCTCCTTGTATCTCTTTTGATACCACCGTTGCCCCTACTTTCTATTCCTGTGTCTTTCCCTTTTCCAAATCTTAGAAGACTTCCTAGAAGGCGGTGGCTCAACGGGTCAATCGGGGGGTAATTTTACTGACCTTAGAAATTGGCGACTTCAGGGTCAACTAAAGGTAATTTTATCAACTGAGTATGGCATCTGTGTATCCCTGGCACTTTAAAAGTGTCCCCTTGTTGGGCTCCTTGGTGGGTGGGGAGCACGGGTGCTGAATTTTTCAATCAAGCCATCATGGAGAATTCCAAAAAAACACTTAAACGTACCAAAACTGTGTCATCAGAGTCGGATGATGAACCATGTAGTGTGGAATGCTTTCCTCGCTTCATGGTCATCCAATCAAAAGACGAAACTAAACAACTTGCTAAATTATCGCCATTTATAGTCGAAAAGACTATACTTGGATTAGTCGGCAAGCCGAAAAGTGTCAAAAAACTCAGATCAGGCGGCCTACTTGTAGAGTGTGAGCGCAAAGCACAAACTGAAAATGTACTGAAAATTAAGACCTTTCACGATATTCCAGTAACCTGCTCCGCCCACTCTACACTTAATACATCAAAAGGCGTCATTCGTTGCCGTGACCTTGCTGGAGTCAGCGACAAGGAAATCGTCGAGGGCATGAAAAATGAAGGTGTCACTGCAGTCCGTAGAATTCGTATCAAACGAAACAACAATCTGCAGAACACCAACACTATTATACTCACCTTTAATAAGCCAACATTGCCTAAAGTGGTCAAGGTTGGCTTCCTACAAGTTAAGGTTGAAGTAAACATACCAAATCCCCTCCGATGTTACAAATGTCAAAGATACGGTCACCATGAAGACAGATGCTCTAGAAGCCAAATATGTGGCCGATGCGGCGACCCCTCCCACCGGGAATCAGAGTGCAAAGCCACTCCGCATTGCGTCAACTGCGGAAAGGAACACCATGCTAATTCAAAGGAATGCGACACATGGAGACAGGAGAAGGAAATCCAGAGGGTTAAATACACTTCCAACATTCCCTATCCAGAGGCCAGGAAGCTTGTTCAAGCTAGATCACTCCCCGGCCCATCCTTCTCAACTGTAGTGAAGAGCAGCCAAAAAGCAACGAAAGACGCACAAACTCAAACAAACCCACCTGAATCCCATTCCGACTCGAACATCTCACACTACAAACCGCAGAAAAACTCGACATCGACACAAACAACATTCAACAATATTCCACCACCAAAATCACCAAATAGCAAGAAAAAGCTACAATCAAATAGGCAGCAAAAAGGGTCTGAATACCCTATAAAGCTGCACAACAGGTTTGGAGACCTAGAGGACATGGATGCAGAAGAATCTGCTTCATGTCCTCAGGGTAGCTCCAGACCTAACAATAAAAAATACACCCCCGTACTTCCTCCAGATAAATAACCAAACAGTTTGCCTCCGCGAAAGGTCTAACCTAGCTCCAGAATCTTTAATATAAAGTTGTAATGAAGAACACCATTTTACAATGGAACTGTAGAGGACTTAAAGCCAACTACCATGATATTCTTCTGCTTTTAAACGAACATGATCCTGCAGTACTATGTCTTCAGGAAACATTTTTGAAAAATGCAGATAACATCACATTTAAAAACTACTCCCTGTTTAACAACTACTCTCAGAATGTTGACAGGGCCTCAGGAGGAGTCTCTGTTATTGTGAACAACAGAACCCCTCATAGGGTAATTCCTCTAAACACAAACTTACAAGCCATTGCTGTAAGCGTCACTCTTCATCGAGTGATTACATTTTGCTCTATTTACTTGCCACCAAACACTAACATAGTTCCAAATGAATTAGATACCCTTGTTCAACAACTTCCCGCACCATTTGTTTTACTCGGGGATTTTAATGCCCATAACATTTTATGGGGATCAAATCATATAAGTGACAGAGGTCACAAAGTTGAAGACTTTATTTCTAGACACGATCTGTGTCTATATAATACCAAAACACCTACATATCTACACCCAGGCACGGGTACATACACATGCATCGATTTGACAATTTGTTCTCCCTCGCTGCTTTTGAACTATGAATGGAAGGTCGCTGATGACCTTCACAGCAGCGATCACTTCCCAATCTCCCTTGTTAATCTTAACTCTACAATTGATGAAATAACTTCACAATGGAATTTAAAGAAGGCCGACTGGGCCAAGTTCGAAACACTCTGTAAAACTAGGCTGAATGAGGGTACAGTTTTCAATGTTAACGACCCCATTCAGCTTTTTACATCTATTTTAACAGAAATTGCAGAAGAATCTATCCCCAAATCCTCCACAAACTGTAAAAGAACCCTAAAACCTTGGGTCACTAAGGAATGTAAAGAAGCAATTAGACTACGCCGAAAAGCATTAAAAAAATTTAATAATCATCCGACGCCCGAAAACTTAAATATATATCGCATTGTCCGAGCTAAAGCTCGCCGCACAATCAAAGAAAGTAAAAGAGCATCATGGAAGAAATATGTTTCTAATTTAAACTCTCGTTCCTCTGTTAAGAAAGTTTGGGATACTATACGCAAAATAAACGGAAAGAGCAAACAAAACCCTCTCCGACATCTGACACTGAACAATAACAACTTTAATTCAAAACGTGACATTGCAAATACTCTTGCTGACAGTTTCTCCAAAAATTCATCATCATCTAATTATTCAGAAGCTTTCCAAAAACTTAAAACTCGAAAAGAAAAGACACGTTTAAAATTCACATCCAACAACTCGGAAAGTTATAATCAGTTGTTCTCATTATCGGAGCTTAGGGAGGCTTTAGATAAGGCCCATGATACATCCACTGGGCCTGACGAAATACATTACCAGTTTTTGAAACACCTCCCAGAATCATCATTAACATCTCTTTTGAAACTCTTCAATGATTTATGGATCAATGGTAATGTACCAAAAATCTGGAAAGAAGCAACTGTAATACCAGTCCCCAAACCAGGTAAAGATAGCGAAGACCCCAACAGCTATCGACCAATTGCACTGACAAGCTGTGTGTGCAAAACAATGGAACGAATGATCAATTCTCGACTTATCTGGTACTTGGAAACTAACAATTTAATATCTCCTTTCCAAAGTGGCTTTCGTTATGGACGGAGCACCAATGATCATCTGGTTAGACTAGAAACATTCATTCGTGATGCATTTATCAAGAAAGAACATTTAGTAGCAGTCTTCTTTGATTTAGAAAAGGCATATGACACGACATGGAAGTACGGGATACTAAATGACCTGCACGATCTAGGTCTAAAAGACCGGCTGCCCTCTTTCATATCCAGCTTTCTCTCAGACAGAGAATTCAAGGTACGAGTGGGCTCTACTCTATCAGATTTGCACGAGCAAGAGATGGGTGTGCCCCAGGGCAGTATTTTATCCGTGACACTTTTCAATATCAAAATTAATAGTATCACAAAGTGTCTGACTCCTGGTGTGGATTGCTCGCTATATGTTGATGATTTTCTAATATGTTATAGATCGAAGCACATGCATACAATTGAAAGACAACTTCAGCAAAATATAAACAAGATTCAAAGTTGTGCCAGTGCAAACGGTTTCAAATTCTCGAAGTCTAAAACAGTATGCATGCATTTCTGTCAGTTACGAAGACATCACGATGAACCTCACCTCACGCTGGACGGAACACCTATTCCAGTTGTTGAGGAAACAAAATTTTTAGGTATTATCTTTGACAGAAGACTGACTTTTATTCCACACCTAAAGAACCTGAAAGCTAAATGCTCAAAAGCACTTGACCTACTTAAATTAGTATCGCACACTGACTGGGGTGCTGATAGAAAAATCATCCTGAATTTATATAGAACGTTTATTCGCTCCAAACTAGACTATGGTTGCGTTGTGTATGGCTCAGCCAGGAAATCATATTTGAAAATACTTGATCCAATTCATCATCAGGGTATAAGACTGACTTTGGGAGCATTTAAAACTTCCCCATGTGAAAGCCTTCTAGCTGAGGCGAATGAACCACCATTATCACATCGTAGAGACATGCTTTCCGCACAGTATGCTCTCAAATTAAAATCAAACCCTCTGAATCCTGCTTTTTCGGCTGTTTTTCAACCCAAATACAAAACTTTATACGAAAATAAACCAAACGCCATACCTTCCTTTGGCATTGGAATATTATCCAGCCTTGACACTACAAATATAGATCTTTCTAATATTCAGAAAACGTCTATCCCCGAAACACCACCCTGGCTAATTAAACAACCAAAAGTACTTTTTACGCTACACGACGGTAAAAAATCTGAGACAAACCCTTCTGTCTTCCACAACTCTTACCATGAACTCATCACCGAATTTAAAAACTATACCAGAATTTACACTGATGGATCAAAGGATGAGGAAAAGGCTTCTGCAGCCTTTGTTTGTGGAAATCACATAATGCAAGTTCGCTTACCAAATGGAGCATCAATTTTTACAGCCGAAATTAGAGCAATAGAACTTGCTCTGCAACATATAGAAAAGAAACATATTTTAAACAGTATCATTTTCTCCGACTCGCTATCAGTACTCCAGTCACTACACAATAGAAACCTGGAGAACCCAATATTGAAAAACATACTCCTTAAACATAATGAGCTGAGTGTCAACCACAACATAATATATTGTTGGTTACCTAGCCACATTGGTATTAAAGGTAAAGAAAAAGCAGATCGCGCTGCTAAAAGGGCTCTTACTCTAGGACCATCTGATTTTAAATTACCTTTTACTGATTTTAAACCTTGTATCAGAAGGTTCTTTCGTCAGAAGTGGCAGGCGTCATGGAATGATGCTGTAAATAACAAACTTCATGCAATCAAGCCAGCCCTGGGAGAATGGACCCCTTCCTACAGATCCATACGTAGGGAGGAGGTAGTCATTGCAAGAATCCGAATTGGTCATACTTATATCACCCACACACACATACTTAAAGGCGAAGACCCACCAGAGTGCGTTTACTGCAATGAACCATTCACTGTCAATCACCTTATGATAGAGTGCTTTGACTTGCAACCTACGCGCGATCGTTATTACATTGTGCATGATATGAAAGAACTTTTTGATACTATAAACATCACTCGTATTATAGAGTTCCTGAAAGCAGTAAATCTTTACTCAAAAATTTGACTTTTATGCTATGACCTTGTGTAGTTTTATGCAATATATATATACCGTCCCATTTTAATACCTTTTCATCCTTTTTCATTAACATAGTACATTTACCTCTCCCGTTGATCGGGAAACTTTATTTTGCACCGTTACCATCTTACCGTTTTTAATTTCAACCATCTGTTATTTTATATCGCTGGTCGATATAGGACCTTTTATCAATTTTAAAAGATTTCATACTTTTACTGTTCGGCAAATACCAACATCTCACCATTTTACTTTGAACTATTTGGTTTTCTATGTCGCTGGTCGATGTTAAACCTTCCTATTTTTCAAACATATAACCTATTATATGGCGCTAAATAGCCTAAAAGTGCTGGTGCGCCGTTAAAATTTAATTAATCAATCAATCAACCATAACTGCAATTGCTTTTACATTTTATATATATATATATTTAAAAATGGTCTTTATTATTGTCCATTAATGTGCATCACTGTACATCACCGTTTTTCGGAAGACCGGCTGGTTACCTATTATTTGTTAAGTATATCATCACGTAGATAATAGACGATGTTAGGCAACCAGTCAAACTACACTTGTTTCATCGTGACAACAGAATGGCGGAAAGACGCTGGTCAAAATTGGAACTGTTACAAAGATTTTATTAATTTCGGCTAGTGTACAGCAGCACAACGGCAGCCCAGTTTCAAAGTCAAAATGAGGCGCAAGAAAAAGCGAAAGAGGTAAGTTCTGAACAGTATATTGGATTAACTGGGACGTCCACAATGAGTTGAGTTGAGAGTTTCCGCATGCATGGTTATATTGAGACGATACTGTTATCTTCCCACAGGTGCTCGACGCCAGCTTGATGTTGTGAAGAAAAAAATTATCCGGAGAAAAAAATCATACAGAGTGGCAAAAGCACTTTAGATTACACCCCCCCACCCCCCTCCCCCCCCGGACCTGTTCTGACCTATAACCCATTCTATCATACTATATAAAAGAGAAGGTATGTAACTTCCAAATACTTAGCTTCACCCATTACCTCGATTTCGTTCTGCTTTTTCTGTCATTACAGTAACACGACCATACTTTATGGCTTGTTTCACTCCTGAGATATTTTTTTTATTCATCAAACCATCATTAACTTTTCTAAGTTGTACCAAACACAAGTTACGGTATCCGAAGAGTGCGATATTCGTGAATTTTGCATCTTAGGACAAGTGCGAGCTCATGTGACAAACGGTGAAAAGAGCTACACGTATAATGTTTGCGACTCTACTACAATACATCCTTTCATCCCTTCTTTAATTACAGCACAGTGATAAATACAAAAGTAAGTTTATACTTACCACTAACGCTTATTCAACTTTAGGACTTTTGTTCCATGGAAGAATTAGACATTGTCTTTTTCACTGCACACCAAGCTACATAACCTATTGAGCCAATCATATGTGGGCATTGACTTGTGTGCCGCATTGTTTGCCAGTTTTCAATCACCTTGGATTCTCCAAACTCTCAAGAATTTGCTTTTCGACCCTTACAAACTTGCCAAATCAATTCCTTTTCCTGCTTGCCTGTAGACTGAAATTTAACATGCACCAAAATACTTCTGTATAAAATTTTGAATTAACATATTATGTTGTTAAGCTTTCATGGAGATAATTATTGAATCCCCTTTTCTTGCTTCAGCAAAAATTGCGGGTCCAATACAATCTTTTACAAAATGTCTAAGCACTAAAAAAACCTTTCAAGTTTTGCTTGCTGTTTACTTTTAAAGTTGTTGGTTCGTCGGATGGATGGATGTACAGACAACCATAGACAGACATACAGATAGATAGATAGATAGATAGATAAGAGCTCACTTGATCATGTGTGCTGCATGAAATCTTTAATTCTGATCCATAAATAAATGCTGATAATACTAAATCTTGCCAGTGTTTCAACCTTCAGTGAGAATCAGTAATATAGATTATTTTTTTAACATACAGTAGTTTTGTGAAATGAACTGATTGTCATTTAATACGCTATTATCTCTTAATTTATCATTCAAATACCCCATTCACGTCTAAAAGTTGTCAACATATGACTGTTTAAAAAAAGACAGTTTTCAGTTTTTTCATTTCCATTTTTATGTGTATGTGAATTTAATTAAAACCTGCTAATTACTGCAGTATCCTGGTTGTTCTCATGATTAAAAAGATTAAAGAAATGGCATACAATCAGAGTAGTCAATCATTTAAAAGAACAATTCAGGGTGGACACATTGTTGGCAGGTATGCCATATATTTAGTTTGGAGTTTGCATTATAATGGCAAATATGAACGATGGAGTTTCAAGGAAATAAGCTTGGTTCGGTACGATTTATAATCTGGCGAATATATAAAATAACGTTAAAGCTGAGCGGTTAAAGGTAGAATTTGTAGCTTATTTGTTTATTTTAAACCTATATATATATTTATGTATTTATTGCCGAGAGAGAGAAGACGTATTTGGTAATTTAGGAGTTTATAATTATTTAAATGTTTCTTTTGCATATGATGGTTTGTGCATACACCAACAATGCAAATCTTAGGCATCTCTTAAAATGTGTAAATGTTCCCCACACGGCACACGTTACTCGAGTAACTAGAACAATGACGGTTGTTTTCACCTCGGCGGTCGTAACCATGCACTGAAAATGCCCGGATTCACGACCCAACCTATAGAGTTGCTCTTTTACCATGTGTGCAGTTTCATCTGTAATATCAGCGTTATCACTACAGTTACAAACAGATTTTTTTTGACTATCAAGCAATAAATGAAGAACTCACCAGAAACAGGAAACAGAAGTCAGTTATCAATCAGCACACCTCAGAAGAATCCATGGACTCTTACAGTAATTGGTACGGAATCAGCATGAAAAAATTGGACCTTTCATTCAGCACATTTTCCCTTATAAAGTCCTAAAGTCCTTACCCAGTATTTTTCATAAAATGGTGTGAACATGATCATATTCGAGACTTGGTATTGATGCTGACACAGTGATTAGCAAAATCTTGATTGTAGTACTTAAATTATTTTAATTGTTGTGCCTTTTCCAATAAAATAAACATGGTAAAATAAATGTGCTCGACTGGAGTCCGTCAGTGAAACGTAGCACAGAGAACCAATATTGTGTTTGATTCTGGATTTAATGGATAGCCATTGTTTGGTGCAGAGCTAGGACCAGGTGTGCTCTGATCTTGGTTCTCTAAAGATGATCTGAGCAGCTGTGCTTTGAACTTTTTGAAGTTTATGGAGTAGATATTGTGATGAACCAGACAGATATTGAGTTACAATAGTCCAGTCTTGAAAGTATTAATGAACATACAAGTGTTTTAGTGGCATCAACTGAAAGATATTTGTGAATGGAGCTGATGCGTCTTTGCTCAAAATATGCAGCCTTGCATATGTTCATGACATGTTGGTGCAATGTGAGAGTACTGTTTAGAGTAACACCCTATATTCGTACTGACTGTGAATTTAATGTTAATGTTGCTGATATTTATTGTTTAATAAAATAATTAAATAAACTAGAGACAAACAGTCATACATATAATTATATTGCTATGAATGATACACAATATATCAGTTTGAATTATACAATTGTATATATTGCATTGGTATTAAGTCCATTAGGATACAAAATATCTAACTTACTAATCCAATAAGTTTCTTTTATGAGCCTGTTCATGTCACCATGTACAATATCTATTGGCATGAAAGAAAAATTGAGTAAAGAGTGATTATTGGTGTTAAAGTGTGTTGAAATATTAGAGATAAACATAGGATCTCTATAATTTCTTATATGAAAGTGATGATTATTCATTCTCTTAGATACTTGTTGAAGTGTTTGTCCAACATATTGCATGCTACATTTTTTACTGGTTATGAAATAATTCACATCAGTTGATATGCAGTTTGTGTTAACACGTAGGGTTAGGGTTATTTATTGTTTGAGGTAAAGGATCGGAATGAAAAAGTCTTTGTGTTGTGATCAGAATGGGCTCAGTTTTATCATCATTCATCTGCCGCTTGTTATATGTCATTCATGATTTCACATCAGAAACGCACCTCTACTCCTTGGATGGTAGCATCAACTTCAGTTGGGTGGCTAGACTTTGAGTGTCATCAGCATATAATTGGTGAGACATTGATGATGATCACACTTGATAGTAGCTGAGTGTATAGAATGAAGAGAACAGACCCCTGTGGAACACCACAACATAGATCAACTGGGCTGTATTCCATTTGTAGATACAATTTGTGAATTGACAAGATACAAAAGAATACTCTCTTTGCACTATGTCAAAATTATTTATTTTACATATTTCTACACCCATTATGTTTTAGGATGTGAATGCTTTATTGTGATGTGCTTGATTTACATGAGCATTTCTATGACAGAGACTGATGGCTTAGCTAAACAGTTTACACTACTATGTGCTGTCAACATCATTTTTAATACAGAAACAGTCATACTCATTTTCAATCCTCATTATCTAGGAAGGGAATGAATGTTTCAGATTATTCATAGTCTAACCTAATACTCACTAGGGGTATAAATTCTTTTTTTGTTTGTTTGTTAAAACCACGAATTAAGCAAGTACAAGCTACAAAAAATGTTCTCACCTTAATAAACTCTTAATCAAAAAGCTTTGCTGTCTTAAAACTTTGTAAATATAGTATTGAAATATAGAAACATTGCTAATGACCAAAATTGATCATGTGGGTTGTTTCACTGAAATTTTTGTCTGTCCTTTCTGACTCCATTTGTAAGTATTTTCATGTTGAGACTACTTCACTCAACTTGTGTTCTTAGTATTGAAGAATCAGAGTAAATCGTGTGATGCAAAAATATGCCTTACATTTTTTTTAATACCTTTGATTTTGATGTTCATAAATTCCCATGAATTTCCTACAGTAGAGTCCTTGGTACGAAACAGTATTTGTCAGTGAGATTCTCTTGTATATGATCTGTTTGTATAACTGAGTGATGTAGTCTGTGAGCTATTAAATTTGTTGTAGGGTTTAATGCCATTTTTCAGCTACTGGCAAGCTTTCTCACATAGCTACATTATCCGAATCTTAGACTCGAACCTACGCAGACAGAGGTGAGATGGCAATGATCCGTAACTGACAGCACTTTAGACCACTCGGCCACTCGGAGCCCCTGAGCTATTAAATAAAGTTCAAGTAATTAGGTGAAGCAGTATAGAATATTAAGACACCTGCTTGGCTATTGTTCTTGCCTTATGTAAGTTATGATTAATTGGTTCAAAAGATCAAGTATACATGAATGTACTGTGACAACTTTCTTTGTAAATTTATACTCAACAGTTTTAAATAATATATTATTAATCCTTGTGCAATATTTGGAACGCTTTCATTTTATTAAATAGTTGGAAAAATAGTGCCATGATTTTTTTGGTTTTGTTTATTAGAAGAATTTGAAATCAACTGTTATTTGTTCCTAAATTTTCACAAAATCAGCAGTTGTGTCACGCAAAGATGCCCAGTTACCAGTATGCTTTCATTTTCATGTGATTATTATGTGTGCTTTTCTGATAGAGACTTTACATAGTTTGGTACCTTGCTCAAGCTTTCCGATGAGTATGATTTTAACAAAACTGGCCAGCAGAAATTAGTAAATGCATCTAGCTTTTATCAACAGAATAGAATACCAAAGAGACTTAGAGATCATGGAAAGAATATAGCATTCCAATAAACTTGGAAAACAAGGATACAATCAAACATTTTTAGCTATCTATGCATGTGGTATCTTAACTGTGGATGCAGTGAATAGAGATGGAACAAGGTCAAGAACTTAAGGATTTTTTATCCTAAACCTGCAGAGGAGACATTTATTAAAGTTTGTTTTAAAAAAAAATACCAATGTGGTATTCTGTGTTGCTTAAAAATGAAAGGAAATACAAGTGATTGGAATATGCCATATGGTCATATGTTTCTTGTCCAATGTTTTGTAAAATGTATTCATCTGAAATGAATTAGGCTAACTAAATAAATCAGTATAGAAAAGAAACTATAATCTGTTGTGTAAATCATTCTAGCTTGCTTAAAAAATTACATGGTAAAGGTTCAAGAATTGCTATAATTATAACATCGCAAACAGTCCCATTATTAACATTACCAAGTGCCTTTATTTTTAATATAACTGAGTTTTCACAATGTTATATATCATCTCAGGGGTTAAAAAAAGGGTTGTTTTTGGGACTGTATGTTTTATTAGTGTGACTCCTGCTTTAATCAAGGAGGCAGTCCAGGACAGTAACTTTCAAAATCCTATAGAGAACCCAGGAATATAAACTTTGGTCAGTGTTCTTTCCGTAGGACTTAATTTTGCAACTAGCTCTTTAAACCAATTATGCAGCATTCACTGCATCATAAAAGACCCAAAAAAAATCATTGCAAGTGCCCTAAGTTGCACCACCAGTTTTTATTTCTTTGATATTTTGGGGCAGCCAAACAAAACCACCACTGCCAGTTATAAGATTAATCTTCTACATAACATGATATCGGTAGCACAGTGTGAATGTAGATACTCCAAATGATTTATTTTTTACCAGTCATACAATGCATTAGAAATAGTTGATTTTATAGTCATGTGATTCATTTTTAAATGAACTGACTGTAAATTGGGTATTCTCAAAAAGTGAGACCGTATTGACATTTAAGACCAGAATATAATGAATGGTTGCAAAGATACACATGCACTCAGTTTTGGTCGCCTTTAAAAGGTAAGGTAAATTAGGTAATAATGTCCATCCTACAGCTCATCCGAAAGAAACTTGTACGGTTAAATATGAAAATCTGTTTGTTGTTTACGCTAATTTGTTAAAATTTGTTTTTTTCAGTGTAGGTACTTAATAATTTTGATATTATGGGATTGACCATATGCATATGGTACAACAGTGTTGCCCTTGTTTTAAATTTTCAGTCCAATCCTTGTATAGCCAACACAGACATCGCTCATAAAATACTTGTCACTGCTTAGGTCACGCCAGTAGAGGTCTCTTACCACTTGCAGCATTCACTGTATTTCAAGTAAGCAACTGTTTATACATCTGGTAATTTCAGCTTCACATCAATGATTTATAAACTAAATTTGATTGGAAGATTGGTCCCAGGACAAAAACTTTCAGACCTCACTTTGCCATGCAATTAGCAAAGACATTTTACAGATGCTTGGTAGGAACATGTACTATCTGGAAAATCAAAGTGGCTGACTCCCAATGCAAATTCACAATTCTTGATTTTCATGGATATCAATTTTTACTGGACAGTTTGAATATGTGAAATCAACCAGATTCTTCTCAAAACCAATAGGTAGGGATAAATTTCTTAATATTCTAAGCAAGTATCGGGGGGGGGGGGGGGGGAATGAAATTGACATGATATTTTCTGTGAAAGCTCACAAGTGGACATCAAATGGTAGACATGTTCAAATAAAATACAATAAAAACTACAAAGATTCATTTAACATGTATTTAAAGGCTATGGAAGTTAAAAATTAACTTGTGCTGTAGTGTTCTAGGAGTGGATATTTATTAATTATTAATTATTAACTGATACTTATTCTATACCTGTGCTTTTCACAACTGGGATATAAAGTTGTAACAGGCATACATGTATATAGCTGAGTCCTTAAAAGTATATCTTTTAGATATATATAAATGTTTTCATAAGAAGAGAAACGAAAATTATAAAAAATACTAATTATTTATAATTATATCACAATTTCAGATATGATAATGTTATATGTGCATATGTGAATTTACACGTATAATAAAGTTCAGACTTCAGCAATAGTTGTTCTTCTAGGGCTCTGTATATCTGTTATGCATAGTAATTAAAAAGTATACATTTTGATTTCTTTTCTCAAAGAACTCTGCACAGATGGAGGTGGTTGATTTTGTATTACAGAACTATGGGTTTATTCTAATCAGTAGAAATTTGATTATCCAGCACCTAATTAAACCATCAGTTTCTGTTAACTGTCAGTGCATTGTATGTAAATAATATTAAGTTTAGGTACATGTACATACATGTATTTAGATATTTTCATTTTTGGATGACCCGGTCTAATGTATACTATTTTTAATGCACATATCGGTCTATTCTCATATCTGTCATGATCTCTGTCCTTCGCCCTGATGGATAATCAAAGTTCTACTGTATTCTGAATTTTTTTGACTGCCTTCATATCATCAACCGATCAGTCACCAGTATCTCAAGACTAGAATGAAGTCAGGTGTAAGAGTTACTTGTAATTTTGAAGTCAGATGAAAGATATTTTATGCAGTAAATTGAATTTTATACTTTTCTAAATGACCAAATATTGTATAGAAAATCAACATTTTCCTATAATAATAATAATAATAATATTATTAATAATAACAATAATTTACAGAAAAGAATCTTAGTAAATATTATAAATGCAGTGCTGTGTGAAGGCGATTAAAACTGGAAGTCCTTAATCTGTAGTATCCTGACATTGGTGATACTGAGAGGGATTGTGGCTGTCGAGTGCTAAAAGAAGGAATCTTTTTTTATATTTTTTTTTTTTATGGTTTAACGCCATTTTTAAGCACAATATAGGCTATACATGGCGGCCAATATTAATGGTGGAGGAAGAACCCGGAAAACCTCCGGAAAGAACCACCAACCCACGAGAAGCTACTGGCAAGCTTTCTCACATAACTACATTAGCCGAATCTTAGACTCGAACCCACGCAGACAGCGGTGAGATGGCAGTGATCCGTAACAGACAGCGCTTTAGACCACTCGGGGCCCCAAGGGAATCTTAAGTAAAATCATTGCATTTGACTTAGGCAAATGCAGTCTTTTTTAATTTTTCACCTTTGAATATGAGATTTCATTATTTTGACCAACAAAAGCAGCTTTCTTTTATTCGGGGAACCGCTTTGGTGGCCTTGTGGTTAAAACATCTCCCTCAGAAGCAGGAGGTCATAGGTTTGATCCCTGGTCGAGTCATACCAAAGACTTACAAAAATGGTTCTAACAGCTGCCTTGCTTGACGCTCAGCATTAAGAGGTTAGCGTTAGGACTGGTCGGCCTGGTGTCATGATAATGTGACTGGGTGGGACATCATGCAGACATTGTAGCGATATGACAAAAACTATTAAAGCTACGTTAAAAATCCTAATCAAAACAAACAAGCAAACAAAATCTTTTATTTGGGAAAGATGGGAATCGTGGTTTAAAAAAACTGAAGATCCAGATTTGGTTATTCAAGGTTCACATGATGCACTAGGCTAAGGATGGGCTGGTAATGCTTGTAGAGAGCTCTAATAAATAGTTGGCATCAAACTAACTGAAATGAAGTAAATATTAGTAGAGTTTGTTAGAGAGATTGCAAGTTTTTAGTATGATGTTAAGAAATGTTGCATTATAATTAAAGTGCCTGACATCAACTTTTGAGAGAGATAAAGAGATTTAATTTACTTATAATAATAATAATAATAATAATAATAATAATAATAATAATAATAATAATATTAATGTAATTGCCAATCACATTATACATATGGCAGTTGAACATAGAGGATCACATGCAAGTATAAAAAGACAATTATTTTAAAACGTAAGAGATATTCCAGTTATGATAAAACAGGCATAAGCAGTTAAAATGTGATTCCAATGTAAAGTGTAGTTATCAAGGAGGTGGTATTTTTAGCCAATCAGCAAAAGGAGTACCATTTGCTGTGCAGCCTCCTACATGCAGAGGGATTGTAATTTGATATTACCTCTACCACCATCAGGAGTATACATGTTTAGTGTATGGTGGTTTGTGTTTACAGCATCACAGTGAGGAAAACTTTTCAGACTTTTTCCTACACCAGAATTGTTTCTTTTTTATTACTGACTGCTGTTTTAAATGATATTATTGCTATTGGTATTACTGATGTTA
Source organism: Unio delphinus (assembly GCA_029339505.1). Taxonomy (NCBI): domain Eukaryota; kingdom Metazoa; phylum Mollusca; class Bivalvia; order Unionida; family Unionidae; genus Unio; species Unio delphinus. The sequence continues at coordinate 4,534,008 of JAQISU010000064.1, forward strand.
AAAGTTTTCATAAAATTGTCATTTTTGTGATTATAGCAATTCATGAGGGGAGGGGGTTAGGTTATAAATAAGTTTATCCACATGTATTCACTTGTCACCCAATCTGTTTTCTTCATGTAAAATATGTAATATTATTTCTTGTAAACAGCAAGCCTTAGTTCATATGTCTTTGTCATAAGACTGTTTCAGGGTTATAATAATTTTGTTGCCAGAAAAAAATTATGTTGCTTCTGTGCTTTACATATTTAAAAACTCTTCCCAGGGCTTGAGGGGGTGGGGTGTGGCAATATATGGGCTGCATTTCCAGAGTTTTTTTCAGAGGCCAAGTATGGGACACATTCCCATGAGCTTATTTCTTTTAAATCTTGCAAAAACCCAGTTTCAGTAAGATCATTGATCAGTACTTTTTGATTCCTATTAATACATTACTTCAGTTGCTTTTTAAATTAAAAGTACAATAATCTAAATATATTATTTAATGGAAAGAATCACAAGTTTTACAGCTCAGGATTATCTTGTTTTGGGTTTTTCTCCATTTTTCAGCACATGATACATGGTGGCTAGTATATCTAGTGGAGGAACAACTAAGAAAAATTCATAGAAGAACCAACAACCCAAATGAAGCTACTGACAAGCTTTCTCACATATCCATGCTGGCTGATACTAAACCCAAACAGACAGAGGTGAGATGGCGGTGATCTGTAAAGGCAGCAGCCTTAGACCTCCCAGCTCAGGAATAAAATATTTGTAAATAAATAGTCTGTAATTTTTAAATAATTTATAATAATCTGTAAATAATCTTTTACCACTTGAACCGAAGCAGACAGAGGTAATATGACAGTGATCTCTAAAGGCAGCAGTCTTAGACCACAGGCTCCCAGCTTTTGAATAAAATATTTGTATTCCCAAGATGTGAAATCTGTGTAAAAATAATAAGACTTGAAATATGTGCATAAAAGCAATGAGACCACATTGTTGGATCTTTTTTTTCTAACTACATGTATAATTTTTACAATAGTTGTTGATTTTGTAGTAGTTTATAAAATTTCCTCTGAAGTAAGTGATTCTTATCATCACAATTCCAATTAAAGAAAATGAAGGATTGAAACTATTTTATAGGTTAAAATAACAAATTCTGATGATGACTTATATTATTGTAGTAAACACATGTAAATGTGATATGTCTTGAAATCTGAATGCACCAAATTCAGAAATTATAAAATATAAATGGATTTCTTTTGAATAGGTTTGTGTTATTTTGTCTAGTTAATTTTGTCGGGTCATGCTGTCATCAAAGTACATGCAAAATGATGAACACAATTTATTTATATTTGACAGGAACAATATTTAGTTAAATTTGACAGAAATTAGCCTTAACTGTTGGTCTTGGAATTTTATACAGATGCTGCCCTCTTCCATCAAAAATGGCTGTCATTACTAACAGAAAACGCTGAACACAATTTGACAAAGTGTTTTGGTATGAGAAACCTTTAAATGATTTCTCAACTGCTACCTGATAGATGTTGATCCAAGTTATCAAAGGGCCTTTCATGTTTGCAGTAAAAAGGTTCCAATCAGTCAGCCATTTTGTAACTACCATTACTAACGAGTATGCAAGTTTTGAATCTCAACATATTAACTCAGTTTTCATGGTTATATGTCCTTGCATTTGGTGATTGGATAGATGGCACCTGGATTTAAGATGTCAGATTCATTTGGATCTACCAATTGTTCCTGGGTGGTTTCCAGTGCAGCCTGGTTCCAATATTTTTGGGAATTACTAGTATCACTAAGTTACTGAAAGGTTATTCTCACTGATTTAGAAGTATTTTACATTGGGATCGTGTAGTCAGTTGATATTTATATATTGGGGCCTAGTTTATGATTCTATGGATTCACAAATATTACTGCTTCTCAGAAATGAACTTTTCATGAGGGGATTTTATTACAGACATGAAGCTGAAATACATCAAAGCACAATGACCAGATTTTTACAGTGCTGTCAACGTCAAAGTTTGATCCTTAATAAATCTGACCTTTATATTCAGGTAAGTTTTTAGGGTCAGAAATTGTCTTTAATTGATTATCAGAAGCATAAATATCTTAGACTTAAAACTTTTTTGCAGTATCATACTGCCTTCATCAGTGGCTACTGTTGATCATGTGACTTACAACAGTTGTCTTTTAGTGTTCTACCATGTCTGTTAAGGTCACCAGTTATATCTTATTGTTAATGACTACAGAATGTTTTATGCTGTATTAGCTTATGAGATCTTCAACTAACAAGATCCCACAAGGTATGTTTAAATATAGATAATGTACATATGTATGTGTATAATAGTTAAGCATTAATAACTCAGAAATTAGATTTAAATATGATTTTGAAGGTATGTTTTCTATAAGAATTTGTCTGGTGTTATTATGGCATTGCAACACCAGCTCACTATATTAGTACATGTAATAAGGGATTGGAGAAAACTATCATTCACTGCAGTGGGTTTCTTTTCACCCATTCAGTTGCAAGTCGAGCATGGGAACTAACGAGTCACTCAGGTTCCTGGCCACACTAGTTGCCTGTGACAACAAAAAATAGAGAACTGATAATTTAGGCAGGAATCTCTACCATACTTCTTTATGAAAAATAGATAACTATCTAAACATAAGAAGAAATAAAGGTATGACTTTAAAACATGATGACAAGTTTTAATACTGGAATCTCACAATGACACTTTCTGTAATAGAATGCGCAAGAATGTTGTGCACAGCATATTCCCATAGGGGAGATTTTATTTTTAAAAAATGAGCAGTTAGCAAGATTTTCCTACCCTAATGAAGGCAGGCATGACCAAGAGCAGTTAATGAAACTATTCATAATTCATTAAATCCAATTAGCATGACATTTTAAAACATCTTAATTGTATTTTCTGTACATGGCGGCCAGTATTAATGTTGGAGGAAAAACCTGGGAAACCCCTAGAAAGAACCACGACCCATGAGAAGCTAATGGCAAGCTTTCTCACATACCCACATTGGCCGAATCTGAGACTCGAATCCACACAGATAGAGGTGAGATGGAAGTGATCCGTAACAAAGAGTGCTTTAGACCACTCAGCCACTTGTGACCCCTTAATGCTGCTGTGTGAAAAACATTCAGATTTTCATTTTATTTCAAGGTTTTGTTGTTTGTTTAAAATAGATTAAAAATAATCTGAATTCATAGCAGTGTCAGAACTCAATAACAAAATGCAAGGAGATGCAATGCAAATACACAACAGAGACATGGTCTATTTAGAGGAGACATTAGCCCTACTGTTTGAAGGAAAGTTTTTTTTTAATATATAGGATGGATTTACTGAAGAAATGAAAGTAAGGCATGAAAATATAATTCATAATTTTTTGCAGTAAGTTGATTTTTTCTTTTTATTAGACCCTGGTATTCAGTTCATTTCTTAAACCATGTTGTTAAGATATACAGGTTTATCCATGTGTTGCTGAGTGAGATGTTCTAACAAAATTGGAACCACTTAACAAAATATATCTTTCTGAAATTGATTCTGGCATGGTGCAAATTGACAGGTTATACATTCCTATAGCATTATGTCCGAACGGTAACCATATATGTTTAGGACAATGTTAATAGTGCTCTAGGTTCCATAATCCAAACTAATATTTACCACTGGAAGTACTTAACATAGTTTAATGTTTTATGTGAAAGGAATGTTTATATTTTATACTTATGCATATAATTTAAGACCTTCATTGATGTAGAATACAGACAATGCCTGGGGTTCAGTTTATAGGTTTATTGTCAAATAGTTCTCAATAGAGCTTACCTGCGTGCTTTTATTTAATCACCCTGGACATGAATGTCACTGCAAAGCTGTTGATAAAACTTTCTCTTGATAAGGTGTGTTTTATATGTAAGTACATGATAGTTCCATTTTAGGAGTAAAAGTGCATAATAGACAATACTGTGTGTTCATGTTTAAGAATATAGAATAGTTTATTATAGTACAGACTGAAACAGGTCTATTATCTACTGTGAAGTAATATAATGGTGTATTAGAGTATAAACTCTAGTTTACTTTCGAGTTTAACAAAATATGATTACAGCTTCTAAAGATTAGGCACTATACAAAGTCCTCGGTATTATTATTATTATTATTTATTTATTATGTTCATGTTATGTGTTGACTTGTCTGACTACATGCTGTTTACAGAGTATATACCGGTACATGGGGAAGTATATTTCATCCAGACGGTAATATTTTTCCGTTATAATTATGTATATGAGCTACATTTTTAGGGTGCTAAACACAGCTTTGCTGCACGATCTATTAGCAGAAGTGTTACGTGGAAATGGTTGTCTTGAAGTGTCAATATTAAATTAATTTTTATCAGTTCCATCAGTATTGGACAATAAACCCCATTCATGTTGTACTGCACATTCTGTGATGTGCCCTTGGTCTCACTGCCTATTAGGACAACTCCATTAATCCAAAATTGATTTGAATCTATTGAAAATCATAATTAACCAAATCATTTCTTACAATGGACTTGTCCAAAATATGATCACAAAGCAGTCATTTTATTGGAAAAATCCCCCCCCCCCAATTTTTTATTATTTTTTTTTAAAAAACTGGCATTATTGTTTCAGTAACAGTTAAATATGTAATATATTAACATTTGCAGTTATACAAGAAATATTTATGATAAAATGTGAAATTCACAAATAAATGTATATTGTATTGGGATAATGAAATACTAATAGTAAAGGTTTTGACTAAAAAAGTAGCAGATTGACAGCCCCCCCCCAAAAAAAAATGTAAAACTTGGAGGTGCAACATTTGGTACTACTTATTGCACAATACCCCCTATAGTATAATTCCTGTCTGTAGTGAGAATGTGACTGATGTCTTAATTCAAGAGCCCAGGTTTACTCTCCACGGTTCAGAAGAGATCAGCATACTTTGAAACTTTCAAAACCCAAAGGTCTGGAGTCCTTACCCCAGGCCTTCCAAGTGAACTGTTGCTCATGTTTTGGGGTTGCATACTTAAAAGTAAATGTTTTACTAACTCCAAATACTTAGTCATTCCTAACTAGTGATAAGAATATATAAAAATCTTGTTCCTTGGTCTTTACATGTATACCAAGGCATAACGGTCCATGGACCAGAAAAGCTCTATATATATGACCTGACGTCCATCTTCCAATGTATATATGTCCATGTTAAAGCTTCTCCCAAACTATGATGATGATTGCCATGAAATTCTCTACATGTATGACCTAATATCCATCTTCCAATGTATATATGTCCATTAATACACCACTCCTGTGGCCTAGTGATTAGAGTATCCACCTTAGAAGCGGGAGATCATGGGTTCAATCCCTGTACGAGTCATATTACAGACTTAAAAAATGGTACTAACCACTTCTTTGCTTGGCGCTCAGCATTACGAGTTTAGTGTTAGGACTGGTCGTCCTGGTGTCAGGATAATGTGACTGGGTGGGACGTGTGACATCATGTAACATGTCTGAAGCATGATGCCCCAGTGCTAGACATCACTATAAATTGTGTCACTACAGACATCATAGCGATATGACTGAAATATTGTTAAAGTTACTCCTACCAAAGTACCTGGAGGATTGCCATGAAATTGTACTTGGCATATTCATCCCAGGTCTTGTTTATAATTGCTATTATTATCTCCCAGATGCAAAATTTTATCAGCATGATATTTTTATCAGATGACTGATTATGGTATCTAGTTGGTCTCACGTGAAAATGGTGCCAATAACACCTCAATTTCTCCTTTTTGGCTGTCACATTTTGAAATCTTGTGCAGATGGATGGTCATATCAGCAAAAGTGTTTTTATGGTGCCTAGTTAAGTAGTTTGTCCAAAAATGAAAATGGTGCCGATCTGATTGCTGATTTTACAATTGTATTATTCAAGATTATCAGAGATAGTTTCAGCACTTAGCAGTTAAAGATTTTGAATTATCTTGAATTCCTAGTCAAATAAATTCTTTGGGAGATGCTAGTTTATTTTACATTTAAGAAAAGATATAACAACCAAAGTAGTTGTAGATATTATGGAATTTTTAAAATGACATTAATAATTATTTATTATAGTAAATTTAATTAATAACATTAAAGTCATGAAGTTATCTTTTATTAAAGTGGGTTTTAACATCATTTGTGTGATATGAATCTTTATTCTTATTATGGCCAATATGATCTCTTGCAACCCGCTGCGTCACCAATTTCACTCATTGTTAATGGTATAAACTCTAATAAAAGTTTAATCTTAACATTTATTGATTAATTATACCACCTTGTTTACCATATATATTCAACTTGAGAGTACCAGTAAGATCCAACCCAACTCAAACATGGAAACTATGTCAATGTTTGCCTATTCTACTGATTCATCCAAACAAAATTAATAGACCCATATCGGCTGGCACATTATTCAGTGGCAGATCTGGGTCTAACTAGTTTGCATTTGGATTGACTTGTATGTGACTATACACAGCAGTCAGATCATTTTGTTATATATGGAGTTGTTGGCTGTTGAAAGCTACATCCACCTAAACTATTGTGTGCTGTCTATATTGACCTGAGCTATTGGTGTGCTATTGAATTTTTATAGATAAAGTTAATTGAAAATATAAGTCAGTGAAAGGGAATGAATAGATGGATAAATATTTACCAAGTTAGCATGATAGGCAGAGATAAAGAAGTTGTGATGACATGGGAAAGGCAACAGTTTTTAAAAGTAAACTTCATGAAACCTGGCACAGTGCTTCCAGTTATGATGTAAATGATTTTTGTGCTGTTCATGGGAATAATTGCCATAATTGTGGATTTTTACTTACAATGAAGGTAAATTCACTGAAATTAAGCACATGTATAAATGTTTTAGCTTACCTGAGTGCATTGCATTTTGTTTCAGGAATATACACATAGGGACATAAGCTTTCTTTGGATAAAGTTACCTCAGTAAAAGACAACTACTCTGGGGGACTGTCTTGGAAACACCATTTTGTATGCAGAGATTGAATATGTTGTATAATGAAAACATCTATTGAGAGACAACATTTGTTTTCAGAAAGAGTATATAGTCTTGACAAGTTGTACTGTGTAAGATTTGAATCATTTATTTCTAAAATATCTGCAAACATTTTAAAAGATAAGTTTGAACCATAAAGAACAGAACTGACCTTAGGTCACTTTGGTCTAGTCAGGACCCATGTATTAGTAATTTTTAAATATATATCTATAGATAGAAAATAATTCTAAAGTGAAGGAAGAAAAGTTTATGTTCAGTATCATTTAAAACTTAAATAAAAGTTTATTTCTAAATGCCATGCTCACAGGGCACCCTGCCAAAATGGTCTGAATCAGATCCCATGTTTGCTAAGGCTGGTGCTGATAAAAAAGTTATTTTATCTAACAATTATACATACAGACAATATTTGGACCATAACTGATTTGTCTGTATGTAATGGTAGTTATGGAAACTAAACTTTCTAAAGTAGACAGCTGATCTGAATGGCTGCTCTCCTCAACTTTATTGTAGGGATCATCTCTGTACGAAAATTGTATATATTGTGGCCAGATTAATTAAAATATGGGCCTTGTATTGTTTGCAGATGATATCCTAACCAATTTAGAAAGAAAACTTAGTTTTAAAAAAACTGCAGTCACTGGTTGGCAAAAATATTTCAGAAAAATAACTCCTGCTTTTATTAATTGTTGCTTATATTATAAAAAAACAAGCATTTGGGAAAGACTTTCAACTCTTACATAAACTTTATTATATCACATAACTAAATATTTATTGTCTTCATGCTTTACTACTGTTTAGCTGGAACATTATAATACTCTCCATCTGTCTGTCTGTATGTCTCCTAAACTGCTACATGGAAATTAACAAAACTTTGTACATGGGTTGCACTTATGAGAAAGGAGTACATGTACTTTTTCCATGGAGTTAGATCAAATCACAGTATTCACTGATCTGACAGTGACATACATTATTATTTTATGGCTAGACCTTAAACTTGCAGTCATATAACATCGATAATAAGCCATTTAGAGTGTGTCTCAAGGGTCAATGTATAGTTTGGGGATATGTTATGAAAAGCATCAGGGTTTTGCCTTGGTGAGAATTAGTTATACTGTTGTTATTGTTACTGTTATTATTATTAATATTATTATTTTTATACTTTTAGGTTGAAGATAATGAGATGACAGCTTCTCCAGACCAGGGTCGCTCCACAGAGCCTCTCACCCAGGTTAGAGTCTGAACCAAACTATGTGTATAAGAGTATATGTTGCAGATAACTTTGTTGTGTTTGTGAGGTATTTTATATATGCAGGTGTTCATACATGTTGCTTAATTTTTAATCTCAAGAATTTTCTTTATTAATTTGTATGATTTTTATTTTGAATGAGAGCTAAATCTAATTAATGTCTTTAGCAATGGTGTCTGGGTTGCCCTCATCTATATGATGTGGTAAGCATTCCACAATTCTATTGTCCTTTTCATTTTGCCCTAGCCAGAATTAGTTCATGAAATGTTAGGCACTGAAAGAATCTGACAGCCTGGCCCAAGTTCCCCCCTAATTTTAGTTCGAACCTCTCATGTTTCCTTGTATATATTGGGCTTGTAAAAAAAAAAGTCTAGTTTGCATGAGAAAACTTGGATTGTATCAATGAAATGCAGAAATGTATTGTTTTGATGTTAAAATATTAATAAATTATTGTTTCTCATGAATGCCCCTTACTGTTATGAAAATTGTTGAACTGTAGATTTTGTGTACCAAGCAAAACATGTCATCTATTAATGAAGAACAGATTGACTAGATTACCAATTACTGATGCTCCCTTGGCTTTAACATACGTGTGATTATACTGAATGTAACACAAAAAAGTTAATGGACATAAATACTGTCCATTAAGAAGGGCATTGATAGAGCAGTTTGATAATATCTGACCTCAAGACCCGAAAACATTGCTTTGCATTAAATGATTTGATTTCCAAACAAAGACATCTTTTCAGAACTGAAAAGCAGCAATTGCATCATTGTTGACAAATAATTGTAATAAAATAGAAATGGGGCAAGTTTAGGCATATAAATATTGGAGTCAGGGCTTGTGGAATTTGAACCAGGGTTTATGATACTTTTTGGGTATATGTCTCAAATTATTTCTTTGATCACCATTAGCACATACTTGCCACATAAGGCAGCAATGAATATTTTTACCTAAGGTCTGAAGCAGGTAAAGGTCTTAAGTACTGGTATGAAGCAGGTAAAAGTCTTAAGTACTGGTATGAAGCAGGTAAAGGTCTTAAGTACTGATATGAAGCATGTAAAGGTCTTAAGTACTGGTATGAAGCAGGTAAAGGTCTTAGGTACTGCTATGAAGCACATAAAGGTCTCAAGTACTGGTATGAAGCAGGTATAAGTCTTAAGTACTGGTGTGAAGCAGGTAATGGTCTTAAGTACTGGTATGAAGCAGGTAAATGTCTTAAGTACTGATATGAAGCAGGTAAAGGTCTTAAGTACTGGTATGAAGCAGGTAAAGGTCTTATGTACTGGTATGAAGCACATAAAGAGTTAAGTACAGGTATGAAGCAGGTAAAGGTCTTAAGTACAGGTATGAAGCAGGTAAAGGTATTAAGTACAGGTATGAAGCAGGTAAAGGTATTAAGTACTGGTGTGAAGCAGGTAAAGGTCTTATGTACTGGTATGAAGTACATAAAGAGTTAAGTACAGGTATGAAGCAGGTAAAGGTCTTAAGTACAGGTATGAAGCAGGTAAAGGTATTAAGTGCAGGTATGAAGCAGGTAAAGGTATTAAGTACTGGTGTGAAGCAGGTAATTGTCTTAAGTACAGGTATGAAGCAGTTAAATGTCTTATGTACTGTTATGAAGCAGGTAAAGGTCTTAAGTACTGGTATGAAGCACATAAAGAGTTAAGTACAGGTATGAAGCAGGTAAAGGTATTAAGTACTGGTATGAAGCAGGTAAAGGTCTTAAGTACAGGTATGAAGCAGTTAAATGTCTTATGTACTGTTATGAAGCAGGTAAAGGTCTTATGTACTAGTATGAAGCACATAAAGAGTTAAGTACAGGTATGAAGCAGGTAAAGGAATTAAATACTGGTGTGAAGCAGTTAAAGGTCTTAAGTACTGGTATGAAGCAGGTAAATGTCTAAAGTACAGGTATGTTGTTTGCCGATTAAAAAATAAAGATAATATGTTTTCCGGTAATAAGTATTTTACTGTGATTCTATGTTTCTTTTCCCTCAGATTGAAAGGGTCACCAGCCCCCGAGGTCCATTTCCTAACAGTAGTGAGTCCACCCAGAAACTGAATGTAGAGGGAATAACACAAATGCATGCGGCAGCTGTGAAGGGTGACAAGGCAGTCCTGGCAAGGCTTATTTTGGGTAAATGCATCTGATATTCTTTTTATTGTGACTATTCCATAATCAATAGTGTTTTTTGTTGCAAAGCTTATTTTGAGTAAATGCATCTGATATTCTTTTTATTGTGTCTATTCAATAGTGTTTTTTAGTGTAAGGCTTATTTTGGGTAAATGCATGTGATATTCTTGTGACTATTTGATAATCATTAGTGATTTGGGGTGCAAGACAAAGCAGTTTGTCAGATATAGTTCAGATGCTATGTCTTAAAATATTTAAATGGTCTACATAAATGAATGGATTTTACTACTCAACACACTTTTATAAATTTTTAACCAAGCAAGTCATATGAATGCACATCAATGGTATTGTTTGGGAATGTTCTCAAAAAAAATATTGTAAGCTTTTGCTGACATTCTACAGCAGCTGAACCCAATGATTTCAAAGAAACTGGAATCAATTTTATCATTAAAGAGATGAGTTAAATATTTGAAATTCATTTTGAATACACAAGAATGATGACTGGTAATACTTGTTGCACATGTAGGTCTAGCCGTAGATAAAAAAAATTATATGCACAAAAGTAGCAAACTACATAAAAAAATAAGTTTCGTGCAATTACCATACATCAATGCCTCTAACCCAGTTCAAATGTCTGTAATCAATAAGGTATTTTATGTCAAGCATTCTGCTATACATGTTTGCTATTTTCAGCTGCAACAGGAGAGTTGGATGCTGGGGATCAGTTCGGACGCACGCCACTAATGTTCTGTGTTCTTGGAGACCGTCTTGAATGTGCAGAACTACTCATCAAGGCAGGGGTTCAGGTCAACAAGAAAGATAAAGGAGGACGTACTGCTTTACATTGGGCAGCCCATAAGGTATGATGTTATACAGTGGAACCCCGCTATAACGCAATGATCGGGGTCCATAAAATCGGATCGCGTTAAAAGCGGGGTCGCGTTAATGCGGGGTTTTACAATATTTAACTTTTTTTCTGAGAACATATACGTGTATACATGTACAATGATCAAAAGTCGGCTTATCATCAGATGAATATTAACTGGAATGCATTAATTAAGATATATTCAAAATAATCAATGGCTAATATATTTATAGGTTATTACTGTGCATTAAAAACATTTACTAATTTTCATTTGTTTGAACGATAATACAGATTGACCGATAATACCAGACTATCGCTGTATCATGAAAAGTGTATCAACACCGTATACTACCGTGCTGTCGTGGCATGCAGTTCATCCATAATGGATGTAATTTCATTGAAAATCGTACAGATTTAAAATATTCAATAATTTTGTAATAGTCTAATTCGTCGTGTAAAATATAGGATGAACAAAATATTGAAACCATTTACTTGCCGTCTGATATTGTACGGTCATTGCATGCAGCTATTTCCGGGTCTACATACGGTGTCTGTACAAATTTCATACCGAAAAATTTTATCATATGCGACAACTGCAAGAATAATTAACAATCAACGCATGATTTCAGCGTGCAAATAACTTTTTTTTCAGATTTTGTGAACATCAAAAGAAACGTGAAAACAACTTGCGTTTAAACGTGAAAACAACTTGCGTTTTTGAACTTGCTCCTCCATAACAGTAAAATATTTTTTTATATAATAAGCAAACAACGTACACAGATAAGGCTCGATAACTAAGTAACGAAGGCCTGCAATGGTTACGAATCACTTTTTATATAAAACAAAATTAAGCTGAACGGATGTACAATTTCATACCCTTTTAATTTACAGATAATAAAGTGGATATTATTTACTTTCAACTGTTTGTTGTTTGATCACACCGCCAAACACAGCATACATGTTGGCGGCTTTCGTCCTTTGATGTTTATTAAATTGTGCGACTCTTGTATCAGCCACAGCTTTGTCTGCTGCTTGGCTGTGATTGCAGTTAAATAAGAAGCCCATGTCGGCTATTGTTTGAGCAACGACTGTATACAGAATTCATGGAAGACAATCACAAAGACGATTTACTGGCTTTACTCATGGATCCATAATAAGTAACACTTCCGATAATGTTTACTTCAGCTTAACAATTCAAAAACCTAATGAAACCAGTTTTTTCTTCTAGAGTAGAATACGGAGCTTCACCACAACCTGTTCAAATTGATAAATTTCAGAAGCCATGCGTTGTACACACTATTTCTCGTACGTTATATATATCGTATTATTTTAGAATTCATACACGATCACTTCTCCAAAATCACTTGAAGAACCTGGATAAATTGTTAAGTTCCGATCGTTTATTATTAAAAGTCATACGCGAATTCTTCCACCAAATTATAATAAACGTTTTACACACTATTTCTCGTACGTTAAACAAATATTTTCACGGTCCGATAAAAATACACGTAAATGAATTTCAAATTTCAGGAACCATGCCACGATCATATTATTTTAAAAGTCACAACTAATCTCATGCCCAAAATGAAGTTAATTTCTTGTTTTGTTTTTTTTTACTTTTCTCCAAATTTTTTTCTCCATGTGTGAATGAATATACGAAATTTCGGGAGCCATGCTACGACCGCGTTATATTCGAATTCGCGTTATGGCGGGGCGCGTTATAGCGGGGTTCCACTGTACATGTGCCCTTTAATCTATGTGATTGGGGCATGTATAACCAATCATCATGAAGGAGTCAATGTCAGCCAAGTACTTTGTACTGGGCATTCCACAATGTACAGTAATTAGTATTACACACTTTGTACTGGGCATCCTACAATGTACAGTATTCAGTATTACACACTTTGTACTGGGCATCCCACAATATACAGTATTCAGTATTACACTTTGTACTGGGCGTTCCACAATGTATAGTATTCAGTATTATAAACTTTGTACTGGGCATTCCACAATGTACAGTAATTAGTATTATACACTTTGTACTGGGCATCCTACAAGGTACAGTATTCAGTATTACACACTTTCTACTGAGCATCCTATAATGTACAGTATTCAGTATTACACATTCTCATTAATATGTGGTTGATGTGTGTAGAACAACTCATGACGCAGGCTCCAAGACAACAAGAAAGAGAAAGAAAGCTGCAGTGTGGCCCACAAGTTGATGGTGAACAAGTTCTCTCAAAATTTTAAAGCACATACACAATTCTTCGCTGAAAAATAATTTTACTGCTATAAAGATCGAATTTTACTCTTAAATCTTTCCATACATAATACATGTGTACCAAAATTTTAAATGGTTAAAATTGATGTTACACGTCACATATACTACGTTGTTTAACTGTTCACAGGTAGGCTTATGTATCAATATATGGAGTCAAATAGGTAAAAGGTGTTCTATTTATAGCGCACTGTACATGGCAACTTTGCCACATGTATATTGAAGGGCTAAAAAGTCATAAACTCTATGAGATAAAGGGTTATGGAATAAGTTGACTATAGTGTGCTAAGCTTTCGATGAAGATTTGGGAATTTAGGTTAGAAAGTCTACTTTTTAAAATTCAGATTTTATTTTTTTACGTTTTCCAATAATAGCTGAAAAAATAAAATGGGATCAAATTCAATGGATGAATAGAAACACAACAATGGTAGGGGCATTGTTTTTTTTTTTTTCTAATACATTTGTACCTGTTTATGCAGTGTTGGCTGTTCCAACACACAAACACACACACACTCCAAGCCACCAATATAACATTCTTGGAAAGGCACATTTTATGTGGTGTTGTCACCATAGGTATTTATTAATTTAGATCATTTTCATATGAACTCTGAGCGGTAACAGTACCCTGGCATGTATTTTTAAGAAAAATGCATTCACAGGATACAGTATATACTTAAATGGAACAGCCTAACATGTGGAAAAAGTTTAATTTCTGTAAAAGATTTTGCTCATTGAAAACGTTATAATTCTTTGAAGTGTCCCTATTGTTCTTGTAGGGTTTAACGCCATTTTTCAGCACAAGAACCCGGGACAACTCCATAACAGAGAGCGCTTTAGATCACTCGGCCACTCTTGGCCCCCAACATGTCCTTCAAAAAAAATTCTCAGTAGCTTTATACATCTGTCCAGCCTTACAGTCATATTTGCATCTATCCATTACACCTTATTTAGGTTTTACATTAGGTTCCGTAACACAGTGTTGGGCCAGCTTTACTCTATAAACACATTTCTACTCCCATTAATTTGGCTGATGCAGACTACTAAAGCATGTCATTTAAGATATTTAAACTGTCACATTGTATTTGCTGAGATAAATGTCAAATATATCATTTAATATATGATCTAGTTTTAAGATATTAAACTGTCACATTGTATTTACTGAGATAAATTTCAAATATATCATTTAATATATGATCTTGTTTAAGATATTAAACTGTCACATTGTATTTACTGAGATAAATTTCAAATATATCATTTAATATATGATCTAGTTTTAAGATATTAAACTGTCACATTGTATTTACTGAGATAAATTTCAAATATATCATTTAATATATGATCTAGTTTTAAGATATTAAACTGTCACATTGTATTTACTGAGATAAATTTCAAATATATCATTTAATATATGATCTAGTTTTAAGGTGAGGTAGATGCTTTAAATTCTTCAGAATCATAAATTATTATGTATGATTTTTTTTTTGCTACTTCAGACAATGATTTGTTATTGTGAAACAACAGCAATGGAGTTCCTGCCAATGACATGCAAATCTTGTGTTTGGGGTTTATTTTAATTGTCCCTATTTTCATTTAAAATGCACTACAACTGGATTTACTTGTAGTTTGACTTTCATCTCCTTATCCTGAGATGTTTGTTTACATTCCTTGCAGGGAAATGTGAGACTAATGAAGCTTTTGTTGTCAAAAAGTGCTGATGGTAGAGAGAAGGATAATGAGGGTCAGACAGCTCTGCACCTGTGTACAAGACACAAGTCTCCCAAATGTATGGCCATTCTTCTACGGCAACTGCTTCCTGGTGAAATTGATGATCAGGATAAAAATAAGGTAACCACAACTTTGATGTTGTTTCTTGAAATTAATGTATACCTATTTAAAGGAAATGAAGATCTTATTTTATTTTTGAATGAACAATGACTTTATAAATGAATCCAATCCAGACACAAAATAATACATAGTGTGTTCATCAGTACAACAGTGAAGTGTACTATGACTTCTTGTTTTGCTGTTTTTTTAAAATCTTTTTAAGTTTGTTATCTGGAAAATAAAGGTAACTTATAAAAATAAAAGGTAATTTATAAAGAAAAATGAACAACTCAGATTTAAAGAGCTGTTTATTTACAGTTATTCACAGTGTGTTTTTAAAATGGGTATTCAACATCGTAACCTGCCTGTCTTCCCATAACTCGGCTTTCTGCATTAATCTCCATCCCATTCTTAGTTTTTCAGTTTCCTGTTTGACTTGTTCCCTTGATTATTCTGTGGTCTGTTTTTGTTGTGCATGAATTAGTGAGTGATCTAACTATGGGATCATTCTCTGTTTTATTATTCTTGTTAGCACATTTAAGCAAACTCATGTTAAGGCAAACAAATGACATTTAAGGTATGTTTGCATTCATATGTAGATAACATTGTTATATTGTCAGTCTATTCATAACAACAACAAAGTTTTTTATTCTTCACATGTTTTGAAACTTTTTTGCACGCCAACTTCTTTTGACCTAAATCCTTTAGCCCAGTTACATTAAAAAAACACTTGAACAGAGCCCAATGTAAATCACACGGATTTGACAAAAAAAAGCAAACGAGATGCTCCTGTGTGTGTACATTATTTTGTCACAGTAATGAAAGCAATATATCGGGCCAAAAATATGTTGGCAACTAGATTTTTTAAGACATTCCCAACTTTACTGTGGGTTTCTGTTTACTTCCTATGGTCAGTCATCATTATCCCTCCAGGCAAGTACTGAACTAAAAGCATGTGTTAAGAATAATTTTTGCTTTTGTACTCTACGCTGTGACTTTAAGTCAATTGCCACTGTCCCGCTTAACAAGTACTGAACTAAAAGTATGTGTTAAGAATAATTTTTTCTTTTCAACTCTACACTGTGACTTTCAGCCAATTGCAACTGTCCCGCTAAACAAGTATTGAACTAAAAGCATGTGCTAATAATATTATTTGCTATTCTATTCCACAAAGTTACTGTCAGTCAGTTACCAATGTCCTTCTAGGTGCAAACTCTGGGTAATTGCAACATTTTTATTTTCTCTGACATAATTAGAATCAACTATCAGTGCTAATGTATAAAAATCTTAATGCGGCTCCTGTATTTGATAACTTTGAGGTCAACTGACTCCTGGATTTGATAACTTTGAGGTCAACTGAATCTTGAATTTGATAACTTTGAGGTCAACTGACTCCTGGATTTGATAACTTTGAGGTCAACTGAATCTTGAATTTGATAACTTTGAGGTCAACTGACTCCTGGATTTGATAACTTTGAGGTCAACTGACTCCTGGATTTTATAACTTTGAGGTCAACTGACTCCTGGATTTTATAACTTTGAGGTCAACTGACTCCAGGATTTGATAACTTTGAGGTCAACTGACTCCTGGATGTGATAACTTTAAGATCAACTGACTCCTGGATGTGATAGCTTTGAGGTCAACTGACTCCTGGATTTGATAACTTTGAGGTCAACTGACTCCTAATATGGAACTTCTACAAGGAGCTCTGCTTCAAGTGGACAAATAAAATGGGTAGATGATCTGGTGACCTGATTTAATTTTAAGGTCATTGAGGCAGTTCACATTTGGATAGGTTTCTGAACTTCTGGGGCTTACACTTTGTAGTCAACAGTGTAAGTCTACAGTGGAGAAAAAATGCATTTTGCAAAGCTAAATGTATTATTATTAACAGACAACATGCAGCTTAAAGTAAATAGATGTTTGAAAGTATCAGAAAATGAACCTTAACAATTTGCAATAAGAAATCTGTAAAACAAAAACAACACTATCATAGCAAGCCTTGTGTCCATTTGGCTGTCCAAAACTTGTTAGCACAGATAGTCCCACAATAAAATGCCAAGAAACTTTGTAAATATTATGGTCATGGTCTAAAGATGTTCATGTCAACAAATCAGTTTGCTACCAAAACATTTTTGTTTGAATTATTACACATTTTGTCATGTACTTTAATTATGTATGTGGCAAGATATCAGTAGGGCTACTAGTTCTACCGTTTTCATTGGATGACCATGGAACATAATACATATCTTGTAAAACACCTAAAAATGTGCACATGTACAAACCACTTTAGCTCTCAAAATTTTAGCTTGGGTTTGTGGCTTACTTTTGTACTCTACCTTAATGCATTGTATGAAGTAATCTTTTTATTACCCTTAATGCATTGTATGAAGTAATCTTTTTATTACAACTAGTCCTGTACTTTTTGATTGATTGCCATTTAACATGGGGAAATATTATGGTTGTCATCTAAAGATTTCAATAAATCACTTTGTTTACAAAATGTTTGTTAGAGTTATTGCCTTTTATATCTTGTAGTGATGATACACTCTTATTTGTACAACTAGTCATGCAGTTGTTTGATTTTTTTTTATTTTATATCCACACCATTTTTGATGAAAAGAAGGGAACAATATCTGCTTTTCCATCAATGTTTCCTTCCATCACACTTCTGTCTGTCTGTCTATCTATCTATCTATCTATCTATCTATCTATCTATCTATCTATCTATCTATCTATCTATCTATCCATATCTATCTATCTATCTATCTATCTATCTATCTATCTATCTATCCATCCATCCATCCATCCATCCCATCCATCCATCCATCCATCCATCCATCTATCTATCTATCTATCTAACTTTATATAATTATTTGTAACAGGATAGACCTGAAAGGATACTTGGATCAAATGACAACACAACATAATATGAAGAAAGATTTATTATTTAAAAATATATATATACTACAAATGCAGTGATATTTTCATGCTCTAAAACATATGTCTCATTTAATTACTCTATCCATACATAGGAAAACAAAAATAGTTCTTATACAAATGTATGATGGTAATATTCATATAATCTCACGTAATTTTGTACAGTGAAAGTGAGATTCAGATAAACTCATGTATTTTCATACAATGAAAGTGAGATTCAGATAACCTCATGTAATTTCATACCATGAAAGTGAGATTCAAATATCTCTAGGCATGAAAATAAAATTCAAAAAATCTTCTGTAATCAAAATAAGATTCAATTAATCTAAAGTAATCAGAATGACCCAAATCAATTGAAACAACAATCAATTGAAACAAACATATGACTCAGTCATTTGTACAGCTGTATGATTCATAAATATTTGTAAAATCTTGCAGGTGTCCACTGACAAACCACAATTATTCCGAATGCTTAGGTTGGCCCAAACTGCTCACAACCTTCATTGATCCACCATGCCCATAAGTTTACAAATTAGCAGTTTCATCTTTGTATGGCTTTGATGGTTACGTCATCTTCCATATCCATATAGATGCACAGACGGCCTGTTAAGCCCGCATACATACTGATAGCTACAGACAGCCTGTTAAGCCCGCATACATACCGATAGCTACAGACCTGTTAAGCCCGCATACATACCGATAGCTACAGACAGCCTGTTAAGCCCGCATACATACCGATAGCTACAGACAGTTGCATACAGCTACAATGAAACTAAACTGGTCATAATATCAAGTACTGAAATAAAATCTATAGCAGTTTGTAATAAAAAGTTATCAATGTTTCAAGTCTGCATAGTAGTAAAGGCTTCATTTCACGATACAATATTAAAAGATAAATAAGTTTCGCATATCAAATAAAATACCCATGTATACTGTGCTTTTAGTTCTCTCTCGCCCCAAGTGATCTGTGACGAGATACATGTTAGTTCAGTTGCTTAACTAGAAAAACAATTATTCACCCTAGGTAACGTTGTATGCATATACAATGAGAAATGGATGGTCAAATTGTTCTAATGTATAACCAAGTTATTTCTTGCCTTATTCTGTGACACTATTTCATCACAGAAACTTGTGTCATATACCACATTGGATCAAGGTCACTGGTCAATATATTTTATGTTTCAGTCACATTTGTTATTCTGCATTTTAACTTGGCACAGCTGTTTAATATAAATGGGATTTTTTTTAAAAAATCTATATATTGTCAGTACAACACACATATTTACAAATCTTTGCCAGCCCATGAAATTTGTAAGTTATTGCCCTTTTTGACTTTTAACAGTAATACAGAATTTTGTAAAGCAAACTACTATAGTTTTTTAGTGGATTGCTGTGAAACCTAATACATAGTAAGGTAATTATCAGATGATGTGCATGTTGACAATATCACGGTGCTCACAAAGTTTTCATTAGAGTTATGCCCATTTCTTTCCTTATCATGTTATGTAGTTATAATGCGGGAGAGTTGGAGTTAATTTACATGATCAAATTACTCACCATTCCTCTAGTTATATGCTAAGTGTTTGGATTCATTTGATTGTTTAATCATAAGAAGTACTTTCATGTTCTGATTGCAATAATTACAAAATAATTAGTACACAATGTATTTTGATAAAAGCATCTTTTTGATACTATAGATATCACTCACATTATAGATTTCCTGAAGGAAGGAAACCATTTTTTGAAACTATAAGTTTTGGGTGCTGTGATTCTGGTAAAATGTTATCATCCATTTGAAGCAAAAGAATACCAGAACATTACTTAGACCCAAAACAACTGATGTACAGTATATTATGTCATGCATATAATGTCTCTTTAAAACTGATTTGAAATGATGATGATAGGAAACTATTCCACATAATATATTAAAGTGGTTCATGTAATAACACGAACAGCATGCAATTAAAAGTTTTGAAATTTGAGAACTTGGGATCAATTACCCCCACCCCCTTAAAATTAAAAGTAGTCAGCAGTTTTGGATTTCTTCATGATTTGCATTTTTAAGTCATGATATCTTCCAAGATTATCTAATGACTCAGATACTGAGTTCTTCCAGGTAATACAGATGTGTGATTAATAGGGCATAACCGATTAGCATTTTTCTACCGATTTCCGATTCCGGATTTTGGGCATGAAATTTTTCCGATTCCGGATACGATTCAATTAATCGGAAATGCTAAATCCGTATTTTTTTTCTAAAAAATTTCATCTTCTGTTTCCGGGTTTCTGGTACCTGGTTTTGCCGTGTCTAGCATGTTACTTAGTACTTTACCATATCCGGCTTCATTTCCAGTTTTCACCCGCCAGTTTAAATAGATTGTCTCACAGCGTGGTTGTGTTGACCATATTGGACTTTTCTGACTTCTTATTTAACTTTATTAACGCACTATCAAATGACACGCAGTGTTAGACACGGTGCTATAGAAATTCAACTTTATTATTTTTATTATCCGAATCGGTCGTTCCTGCCTTGTCCGACTCCGATTAATCGGAAGTTCATACTATCCAGTGGAATCCGATTTCCGGATCAAAAGTCGGTTATGCCCTAGTGATTAAGCAAGAAAAATACTACGGAAATTTTTTATATGAACAACCTTGATGATCATGTGCCACCAGAAAAAAAATTTTCAATTTGATTGAATGTAGCTCAGATAAACAAAAATGCACACTATATTTTATTTATCTAAAATATGATTACCTGAATTGTTTAGAACCACTTATTTATGTTTATTTGGAAGGCATTGTCTACCTGGATTGTTTTACAACATTTTTTCAAAATCAGCAATTTATAGCTTACAAGCTGTTAAATCCTGTTACTTTTACTATAGCTTGTCAAAATGGAAGTCAAACTGTTATCAGTTGATAATTTCACCTGTACCATGTCAGGATGCTCTTTTTAAAGGCCTCTCAAACACCAAATTCATTTGTGCCTCATTCTCTAAACTTTATGTTTCTTGATTACTTTTTACATGTTTTGATCAAATAACACATTTGCATATACTATCCATGTAGTAACCCTTCTTGAAGGACTTTTTTTACTTAGTTATGCAACGTATGTAAACCATATTATGACTATACATGGCCTGTTGTTACTATGTTTAAATTAAAAGACTTAATTTAAATGGACCATCTTGAAAGAACTTTCCTTATTTTTTGGTCTGGGATTCTATGTTCATCAGATTGTGTTGAAAACATTACTGAATAGATTTGATCAATATGTTTTTATGCTGTCAGAGTTAAGAAATAATTAAGAAAGAAAGATTAAGAAAGAAATTACTCTTTTAAAATGAGGACTCGAAAAAGTTATTCCTGATCTATTTGTTATGTATGGCATTATTTTTCATTCATAATTATTATTCTGTTACAATCTGCTTCTTTGTCAGAGAACTGCACTCCACTGGGCAGCATCATATGGAAACCTTGAGCATGTAAAAATGTTGATAAAACAGGTAAGTGTGAAATGGCAAAGACTATGAATCTTTTCTCTCTCTCTCTCTCTCTCTCTCTCTCTTTCTTTCTCTCTCTCTCTCTCTCTCTCTCTCTCTCTCTCTCTCTCTCTCTCTCTCTCTCTCTTGCACACACACACACACTTTTTTATCATATTAACTCATCTTCCTGCATTTTTGTAAAATTTAAATGAAGGTCTTTAAATAGCCACATGAAAAGGATCATACGGCACTTACTTTACTTTTGATATTATTCATGGAAGCCACAGAGTAAACTGTTTTGAAATAAGGTATATTAAACTGATAGTTTCACTACTACATCATAAAAATGGACTCCATGCCTACACCTGCTTTACCAGTTTAATAGAAAAAGTGTTATAATGAAGAGACTAATAGGAAGTACATACTTTACATGGATTTGAGTGAGATTATTTCAGTCTGACACTGTCAAGAGAAGCAAATCAATTGGATAGGTATATAATTCTCAACCAGATCTGACTGAATTCTATTTGGATCTGTGAAATATGTTTTTAAAATTTATAAAGATAAAAAAAAGGGAAAGTAATTTACAGTTGTGTTCATGGTTATTCCTAGATATGTGACATTTGTTTCCCAGTTTAAAAAATCATTTTGTTAAGTCAGAAGTGTAGATCAGAGATGCCTATCATCCTGAATATGATGTGAATGTCCTGAGTTGCTAAGTCTGTTCACAAATCACACCACTGTAGGCAAAAAAATAATCCAAAAGAAAAATTTGGTGGAAGTTGATACTATATGTGAGCATCTTTGGTCCTTTTGGGTCTTTTCTGGTAATTTGTATCATATCAGTTTCTGGTATACAATTTGAGAGTTTTTTAATCCTTTTTAGTCTGTATGGTAATTTGCAACATAAGACCAGTTTCTGGCATATAATCAGAACAATTTGTTTCAGTTCTTCCCAGTCTTTCTGGTAATTTGTATGATATCAGTTTCACGCCATTATTTGGAATGCTTCATTTTGCTTGATTGTGTTTTCATCATGATGTACTGTGTGATTTTTTTTTAATTAGCTTTCTACATCATTTGTGTTTACTTGCAAACTACAATCAGCAGTGTCTCTGTAAATCTTTCATGTGTGCCTTGACTAAAAAAAATGTCAGACAGTGATTGTAAACCCATTCCAATTGCCATGAAATGATATTGGTCAAGCTTCAAAGGGCCAGAAGCAGTTTGGAAGACAGTTGAAAGGATTCATAGAGATCTGTACTGTAATTTGTTTTGTGATGTTTTAAGTGACATTATCATTCTTCTGGCTTCCACATGGAATTTCTACTTTACTGTGTGGATAGTGTCAATAAATTTTCGACTGAAGCACAGTTTTTTCCTATTTGTCCCAAATTCCCCTAGTAGGCTGTAGGTATCTCTGGTATTTTCCTGGGTTTATATGTTTACATAGATAGTGTTGCAGTTATTCTAATATTTTCCTGGGTTTATATGTTTACATAGATAGTGTTTCAGTTATTCTCTGATATTTTCCTGGGTTTATATGTTTACATAGTGTTTCAGTTATTCTCTGACATTTTCCTGGGTTTATATGTTTACATAATTAGTGTTCCAGTTATTCTCTGATATTTTCCTGGGTTTATATGTTTACATTTATAGTGTTCCAGTTATTCTGATATTTTCCTAGGTTTATATGTTTACATAAATAGTGTTCCAGTTATTCTCTGACATTTTCCTGGGTTTGTATGTTTACATAAATAGTGTTCCAGTTATTCTAATATTTTCCTGGGTTTATATGTTTACATAAATAGTGTACCAGTTATTCTCTGATATTTTCCTGGGTTTATATGTTTACATTGATAGTGTTCCAGTAATTCTCTGATATTTTCCTGGGTTTATATGTTTACATAGATAGTGTTCCAGTTATTCTTTGACTTTTTATTTCAGGACTCAAACATAGGCATCCCAGACAATGATGGGAAGACTCCATTGCATTGGGCGGCTAGCAGTCGGGACTCTGAATCTGTGAGAGTTGTCACCCTTATACTGGTGAGTCAGTATGTAATTTTAGTTATCAAGAATCAAGTCACTGTTTATCTTGTGCATGTTGACTGTGCGAAAGATACTAGTTCTGTATACTCCTGGCAATATAATTGATGGTGTGTGAGTCCTACCTTGAGACTTTTTTTCTCTGCCCCTCCATCCTTTCTGTTTTTTGTTGCTGAAACTTGTAATGGGTTGATCATGCTGGAATAATTGGGTAGAATTTATAGGGTAATTTTGGATAAATTAGGGAAAGTGAGTTTAAAGTTAAGAATTTATAATTTTAAAAATAGTCATTTTAACACATTTTATCCTGAATACAACCACGGTCATAATGTCACATTCTATCCTGAATCCACCTGTGATCATAGTATCCCATTTTGTCCTGAATACAACTGGTCTCATACTTTACTATGTATATGTGTAGTGTCTCCCAAAAACATGTGTTCTACATCACAATTTGTGTACTTCTTCACAAACACAGGAAATGGTTCAAGCTTGCATGTGCAATGTTTTATTTACAATAATATGGTGGGAAAAGAAATTGTTGGCTTGAGAATCGATCGATAAAATGATGGATGACAACTCAGATGTAAACATGGATGTTGACAGCAAGGTAGTGACATTGAAGTTGACAATTTGATTGATTCTGATGATCATTTTGACTTAAATGATGTGTTAGAATCGAATAAAGTTGATGAAATAGATAATGCATGGCTCCATACACTTTTCAGCAGAAAATGAAGCTGACTTTTAAAGCTTTCAAAACTACAAAAGGAATGGGTCCAGGATGATTTTTCACCTCAATTGTACACGCGATTTGATAGAATATTGTTATTGCTGACATACTGATGATGTGGACTTCGAAATTTGGATAAAACCTGTTCTGAATAATTCCCTTGCTAAAAGATTTCTTAGATTATTTCTAGGATTAATTTGTGACAAGTTTTCATGGAAAACTGCATGCTGAAGTACATGTTCTAGAGTGTGATGTAAACAAATTGTTGTCCAATTTTAATAAAATTATTATAACATTTTAACTAACTGTGCTAGAAACTTCAGCTTTGGACCAAAATACTAGAAATAGAATTATCTTTATTTACTCACATTCATGTACTATTAGAAGCATTTCATTCATCATCATAAACAAAAGATTCACTGAACATCATGGGAAGTTTTTTAATTTGTTTTCTTTTTTTTACAGTAGACATGTAAAGTTACTGACATTAAAAGAAAATTTCAAAACAATATGTTATACAGTAAATATCTAAAATTACTGACATTAAAGAAATTTTGAAAACAATGTTATTCAGTAGACATCTAAAATTACTGACATTAAATGCATTTTTGGCAATATGTTTTACACAGTTGTGGCTGACCACTTCACGTAAAAAAAAATAGATTCACCCTTTCTTTTCTGGTAAGCATATATAAGTTTGAAACAAATTTGTTCCTTTTTGTTTCCAAGGAGACAACTCCCAGTGTAATAAACTGGCAGGACTATGAAGGAAGGACTGCTCTACATCTTGCTGTGGCAGATGGAAATGCTGATGTCGTCAACGTTCTGGTTTGTATATTCCAGTATTCTCATTGCTGTTTAACACTGTGACTTTTTTTCTTCAACCTCAGGGATGCTGTGATACCTTCTGTTGTCCATCTGTTTGTATGTCCATATGTCTGTTTTTTCACCTATTCTTAAACCATGCATAGGCAACTTCCTCCAGGGCACAGGATGGAGAAGTGTTTTTTAGATCCATACTTTATGATGTAAATTATTTCATCAAACCCCTGGATCTGGCCCAGAGGCTATAATTTGCCCACCCATGTTAAACATTAGCATGAAGTTTAACCCTTAAAGTGCGTATCGCGACTCCAGCTGTTGTATGTGGTCCCGTAGTGCGTGTCGCAACTCTAGTCAATTTCGAGGTGAGCAACAATGATTGCATTCTATAACTTCATCTTGCCATAAATGCCTGTAAAACAAGCACCATCACTTTTCATATAGGGTTTGTCTATCAATTGTGTATATTTAATGAAATACATGTAATTTAAAGACTGTGGAGTTTTCTTCTTTTCTCTCCTGAAACAATTCAGCACTGAGGGACCTTTTGCTGCAAAACAATTCAGCACTTTAAGGGTTAAGAAGTAAATATTCAAAAATGTCAATGCCGTTAAGTTTTACATATGCTGTAATGACAGCATTGCATATTATATGTGTAAGATTTGTGGTAATGACCCCTGGGTCACTTTCATGGGGGAGGGATAGGTATTAAACAGCAAGAAGACTTGTGATGGTCAGCATCCAGAATTTCTTTAGTTTGTATTCAGTTAAAAGGTTCTATGAAGAACATGGACTGCAAATTATTATATTAGTTTGACTGGTGCAGGTATGTCTTTGGTAGTTCTGTCTGCTGCACATGAAACATTCAGAATTTACTCTGATCTGCTGCCATTTGAAGTAAATCTTATTGACAGTGTCTAATTGAAATGAGTAATTGCAAATTAATCTCATCTAAAATGTAACAAAGTTCTGTGTAAATAAGATGATATCATTTTTTAAATTTTATAATTTTTTAAACATTTCACTAATTTGTTTCTGTGAAAAGGATCTTATAAACATTTGTCCTACTGCTGGGACATAATTAGTTTTGCTTCTTTAGACTCATTCATTGAACAAGACATGACACTAAATCAGTTTAAGTAATTTGATTTAATTCCTTGCAGACATCAGTGGAAGGTTGTGACGTATCTGCTATTGACAACATGTTCCGCACACCACTTCATTGGGCAGCTGTGTTAGGTAGGTATATGTCAGTTGCATGGCACATTTGTAAATGATGACAGCAACGCCCATTGCTTTCATGTTTATTTAATCATTGCAAAACAAGCCAGAAGCAATTTCTAAAAGTAGATCACCTATGGGTAAAAAATTTAATTAAGAAAAAACAAAGCTATTTACATTAAAAGCCTGGTGGCCCAGAGTGGCCGAGTGGTCTAAAGCGCTGTCCGTTACGGACCACTGCCATCTCACCTCTGTCTGCGTGGGTTTGAGTATAAGATTCAGCAAATGTAGTTAAGTGAGAAAGCTTGCCATTAGCTTCTTGTGCGTCGGTGGTTCTTTCTGGGGGTTTTCCGGGTTCTTCCTCCACCACTAATACTGGCCACCATGTATAGCCTATATATTGTGCTGAAAAATGGTGTTAAACCATAAAAACAAAACAAAACATTAAAAGCCTGAATTACTATCTAGTTCAGCCAATAAAGTGAAATGGCTCCAGGCAAAGGGAAGTAACTTTTGCTTGAATTGTAGCATGTACAATTTATTGTGAATTAATAATAAATGCTACTGATTGCTTATAAAGTCAAGTCCAACTGCAAACAGCATATTCCTAGATTGGCTATCTCATACATATCACAGACTTATAAGAAAGTATAAATGGTAGTTCCCATATATGTCCAACTTCCAGTTACTAGCAGCTCCAGTTATCATCTACCCTTTCTATCTATCACTGTATTTAAATGGAATAGACCTGGTAAATTTAGGTCCATAATTGTTACTTAAGCATTATATAAGAAATATTTGCCTATACTGACATCTATGGTTTTGAATTAATTTTTAATTAAAATAGATCTGTTCTTCGACAACAGGTCACTCAAAAATTGTGGGGCTGTTACTTGACAATGGTGCTGATTTTGCAAGTTCCGATTCTAATGGTGCTACTTCACTGCACTATGCAGCACAAAATAACTTTGACGTGAGTATGAAATTTCTATTAGCTTGGTATTTTTTCATTGATATGTTTGCATCTTTAAAATTTTCATTTGATTTTGTTTTCTTCATTTTAAATACTTAAGAGAATATTTTGAATCAGGTGTCAGATTAAAATTGTGCACACAAATTAAATACTAGCTAATTGTACTAATTTAACTAAGCAGAATGACTCATTAGTAAAAATGATTGAGAAATCACTTGGATATGTATTGCCTATGTCTTTTAACTAAAGCAGGATGACTCATTAGTAAAAACTTTTGAGAAATCACTTGGATATCTATTGCCTATTAAAACTTAGCAAGATGACTCAGTAAAAACGATGGATAAATCACTTGGATATTTATTGCCTATTAAAGCGTAGCAGGTTGACTCTTTAGTAAAAACTTTTGAGAAATCACTTAGATATTTATTGCCTATTAAAATGTAGCAGGTTGACTCATTAGTAAAAACAATTGAGAAATCGCTTGGATATATATTGCCTATTAAAACGTAGCAGGATGACTCATTAGTAAAAACGATGGATAAATAACCTGGATATTTATTGCCTATTAAAGCGTAGCAGGTTGACTCTTTAGTAAAAACGTTTGAGAAATGACTTGGATATCTATTGCCTATTAAAACTTATCAAGATGACTCATATGTAAAAATGATTGAGAAACCACTGGATAATTATTGCCTATTAAAAAGGGAGAAATAAAATATCTTCCTTGGGAATAAGTTGTGAGAAGAAATTTCAATTTTTTCTCCATTTCAAAAGGAGCATAAATAAAAACATTCTTGGTACATGTTTGGTATCTTTTTTAGCTTTAAAGGATTTCTGTCCCTCATTGTTTATGCAGTATCATTCATAACATCTAGCACGCTTGTGTTATTAATAATAGTAACAAAAATTTAAGTAGCAGTGTAAATTGGCTGTTCAGGACTTATATTGCTAATGATATGAAAGAATGAGAACTAGAAATGGGTGAAGCAGAGTATATATGGGTCTGGCTAGCCAGGATTGATTGTGTGTGAACGTGGATATATTCAAGCGTTATTATTGATTCATATCAAAACAAGATTACTTTTTTAAGAAACTAAGTAAATTTATTTTTTGTAACCAAAACCTAACTGCATTGAAATTCGATATTTTTTATTTTTCTAATTGAAAAATAATTTATCGATGCCATGATTTCTGTACAAGAGTGCATTTCTTGCAATGAACCATTCACTGTTAAGCACTTTATGACAGAGTGTTTTAAAGGGGCCCAGAGTGGCCAAGTGGTCTAAAGCGCTTTCCGTTATGAATCACTGCAGTCTCACCTCTGCCTGCATGGGATTGGAGTCTAAGATTCGGCTAATATAGTTATGTGAGAAAGTTTGCCAGTAGCTTCTCGTGAGTCTGTGGTTCTTTCTGGGGGTTTTCCCAGGTTCTTCCTCCACCAATAATACTGGCCGCCATGTAAAGCCTATTGTGTGCTGAAAAATGGTGTTAAACACTAAAAAAACAAAACAAAAACATAGTGTTATGACCTGCAACCTACACGCAATCAGTACTACAATGTGCATGACATGATGGAACTTTTTGATACAATATATGTCATTTATATTAAAGAAATCCTGAAAGAAATAAACATTTATTCTAAAGTATAATTTGTATGCTATCACCTTCAGGATTTTTATGTACAGTATATACTGTCCCTTTTTTTAGATACCTTTTTATCTGCCTTTATTAACATACACCATGTACATTCCACATTGATAGGGAAGCTTTACATTTTGCCCTTACCATCTTTTTGTTTTACTTTCAGTGATTTGGTTTTGATATCAATGGTCGATATGAAACCTTGTATCATTATTAAAAGATCATACATATATAACCTTTGGTATGGCGCTAAATAGCCCAACAGTGTTTGTGCACTGTAAAATAATCAATCAATCAATCTAAATAATGAGCTGTATCCATGTAAAAAGTTGTGTATGCACCATGTATAAATTTTGGTTGCTTCCCTTGCATGGTCACATTTGTGAATTAGTACGATAGATCACTGATTACTGTTCCATATTATAATTATTTTGCTTACATAATAACATCTTTAACAGGGTTATGTTGGTCATTTACAATGAGTTGACTTGACAGATGACCAGGGCTACTAGCTATTTGGCAGGTGCATCTAGCATGCCTGTTAACATAGACGACATCATTGTGATAATACATTGTAGATTACTTTTAATTGATTGTAATGATACAACAAAAACTTAAGCAAGTCAGAGATCAAAACACAGCTCTTTGTTAGGTTACCACAGAAATGTTGGTGGACTTAGCTGTAATGGTGCAAAGACACTTTTCACGTTTGAATACCATTGGGCATATCACATTTATGATTACATTGAAACTAAACTGAAAGACATAAGTAAAACAGAAAATTCAATTGATAAAACTTGTTTAGCTGGTATTTATTTTGTAAAGTGTTTGCTGCCATTATGGACATTTTCATTCATCAGATTCTATAGAATGTTCATATTTACAATGTTCTGATACTTTTGTTTAAAAGAAAATTTAACGAAACATACAACTTGTTAAAAAGTTGCAGATTTTAAGATGTTTATTCAAATTTCCAGGCCCAAACTCTGTTTTCAAGACAAAAAATTGAGATCCACACTTGACCTCACATTTTTATATAAGGTTCACAATATATTGAGAGTTGTACTTTTTAGGTGTCCAAATACGTTCACTCTCTTACTGAAAACTATTTCTAATTTTTCAAAACTTAAACGTTTGTGTATGAAATATTAAAGTAAATACAGAATAACAATGTGTGTAGGTAAGGTCAGTGTGGAAGGAAAATTGAGAGGTACAAAAAAGGACACAAACATATGGTATGTGATAATGCCCCTCTGTGCATTTATCATGTCACACAACTCCTCTTACACTGTGAGTGAAACTTGAAACCATGGGATATAGATACCAGCAATGATTTTAAAATGCCAGTTCATTCCCAGTTACCTGGGTTTGATTTACAGCTATGATGTACATTTCCAGTATAATCAATGCATTTTTTCCTATTATGAATTTAATTTCAGTTTGATTAACATATGTAGCCATACACTTTTGATTTCTCTATAAACGAATTTTAGTACAGTGGTGTTTTTTATTTCATATAAATTTGTTCCTGTTGAACAAGGGCCTCGATGAATCCATTATTTTTTTCAGGAGACCGTTGAAGTGTTCTTGTCTCGTACTAATGTCACAGATGAGCCAGATGTAGAAGGAAGAACAGCATTTATGTGGGCTGCTGGGAAGGGGGCAGATGATGTCATTGCTGTGTTTATTAAACATAATGTAGATATTCAGCAAGTTGATAAAAATGGGGGATCAGGTATCTGAATTGTTTTATATATTTTCTTTTGTGAATTACTGTATAAAAATTCATTTACAACTATAAACTGCACAAAACCAGATCTTGTGTGACTTACTGTATAAACTCACTTTAATGTCAATTACAACTGTAAACTGCACATAACTAGATCTTTTGTGAATTACTGTATAAACTCACTTTAAAATCAATTACAACTGTAAACTGTACATAACTAGATCTTTTGTGAATTATTGTATAAACTCACTTTAAAATCAATTACAACTGTAAACTGTACAGAACTAGATCTTTTGTGAATTACTGTATAAACTCACTTAAATATCAATTACAACTGTAAACTGCACAGAACCAGATCTGCCATTGTATAATGCATTGGATGATCTGCTAAAAATAATAAGTAAAACAAACAACATAGACCCTTACTGTATATGCAAAAGCAGATCAATGTTGTTTACATTTGTACTTTTAAACGAGGATTTGTTTAAGATCTGCTTTTTTAGGTCAAAAATATGCATGACTTATTAGATACTGAGGGAAATAAAACATTTAATATTTATTTCTTAAACTGGCTGTCCTTGGCTGTAAGAATTTTTTTCCTACAAAGATTCTTTTGTATTTTCAGCAGGGGACATCTGTAGATTTTGGTTGTGAAATATAATTTCATGCCTTAATTTATGTGGAACTGATTCATTTGATTTAGTTGTCTATGTACAGTACACTAATCATTTCACAGAAATGATACAATCCATACACATGAACAAGATGTTACTGGGAATTTGCAATTCTAAAATGATAAATACTTTTTATATTTCTAGTATAACATGTCAGAGTACACGTTTTTATGTCATAGATACATTTTATTTTATTAATTTGTATTGTGGACCAAGATCTATTTTGGAAAGATAATTCAGATCATATCCACATCAATTTTGGAAAGATAATTCAGATCATTTCAAGATCTATTTTGGAAAGACAATTCAGATCATCCAAGATCTATTTTGGAAAGACACTTCAGATCATGTCCACATCAATTTCGGAAAGACAATTCAGATCATTTCAAGATCTATTTTGGAAAGACAATTCAGATCATGTCAACATCTATTTTAGAAAGACAATTCAGATCGTGTCAAGATCTATTTTGGGAAGATAATTCAGATCATGTCAAGATCTGTTTTGGAAAGACAATTCAGATCATGTCAGGATCTATTTTGGAAAGACAATTCAGATCATGTCAGCATCTATTTTAGAAAGACAATTCAGATCATGTCAAGATCTATTTTGGAAAGACAATTCAGATCATGTCAACATCTATTTTGGAAAGATAATTCAGATTATTTCAAAATCTATTTTGGAAAGATAATTCAGATCATGTCCACATCTATTTTGGAAAGATAATTCAGATCATTTCAAAATCTATTTTCGAAAGACAATTCAGATCGTGTCAAGATCTATTTTGGAAAGACAATTCAGATCATATCAAGATCTATTTTGGAAAGACACTTTCAGATCATGTCAACATCTATTTTGGAAAGACAATTCAGATCATATCCACATCTATTTTGGAAAGACAATTCAGATCATGTCAACATCTATTTTGGAAAGACAATTCAGATCATGTCAACATCTATTTTGGAAAGACAATTCAGATCATGTCAACATCTATTTTGGAAAGACAATTCAGATCATGTCAAGATCTATTTTAGAAAGACAATTCAGATCATGTCAAGATCTATTTTGGAAAGACAATTCAGATAATGTCAAGATCTTTTTTGGAAAGACAATTCAGATCATGTCAGCATCTATTTTAGAAAGACAATTCAGATCATGTCCACATCTGTTTTGGAAAGACAATTCAGATCATGTCCACATCTATTTTGGAAAGATAATTCAAATCATTTCAAAATCTATTTTGGAAAGATAATTCAGATCATGTCAACATCTATTTTGGAAAGATAATTCAGATCATTTCAAAATCTATTTTGGAA
This sequence comes from Unio delphinus, assembly GCA_029339505.1. Taxonomy (NCBI): domain Eukaryota; kingdom Metazoa; phylum Mollusca; class Bivalvia; order Unionida; family Unionidae; genus Unio; species Unio delphinus. The sequence goes on from JAQISU010000064.1 coordinate 4,567,023, forward strand.
AGACAATTCAGATCGTGTCAAGATCTATTTTGGAAAGACAATTCAGATCATATCAAGATCTATTTTGGAAAGACACTTTCAGATCATGTCAACATCTATTTTGGAAAGACAATTCAGATCATGTCAACATCTATTTTGGAAAGACAATTCAGATCATTTCAACATCTATTTTGGAAAGACAATTCAGATCATGTCAACATCTATTTTGGAAAGACAATTCAGATCATGTCAAGATCTATTTTAGAAAGACAATTCAGATCGTGTCAAGATCTATTTTAGAAAGACAATTCAGATCATGTCAAGATCTATTTTGGAAAGACAATTCAGATCATGTCAAGATCTATTTTGGAAAGACAATTCAGATCATGTCAAGATCTATTTTAGAAATACAATTCAGATCATGTCAAGATCTATTTTGGAAAGACACTTTCAGATCATGTCAAGATCTGTTTTGGAAAGATAATTCCAATCATGTTAATAATAAAGTGATCTATGTGAACATATTTATAAGGTACATAAATGTTCAGTTACATACAAGATACCAAAGCGAAGGAAGTTTATTTATTATTTTAAATTCATTTTTTTTTTTTCATTTACTTTGTGGATTACATTTTAGAAAAATCTCTTTTAAATTATATCGTCTTTCAATAATTGTGTGTCTGCCATAGAATTTTGATATGGGAATATAAGTATTATTCTACACCTTCAGAAGTTACCATAAGTTTTCCTCTGCAATTCATTGCATGGATGATTGGTGTTTAATGGCACATCAGCACATGATAGGTTATATGTTGATATGAGTAGATCAAAGTGACTTGTACTGAGACACGACAGAAGACCTTGTCTAGATTATATAGAATTTAATTCACATCATTGTTTTCACGAGCCTGCATGCTTATCCACTCAGCCATTGTGGCTTCCTGATGCAGTTTGGAACAGAACATTGTAATTTTGTGAAAGTTTTTTAATATGAATTTCTGGGACAATTTCATAACCCATCTGAAAAATGTTCTTTCAGCACTTCATGCTGCGGCTTTATCGGGACATGCATCCACGGTCAAACTTTTGTTGGATCACGGTGCACATATTGACGCAGCAGACTTCCAGAAACACACGCCGCTGTTTCGAGCCTGTGAAATGGGACACACTGATGTTGTTCAGACTCTTATTGATGATGGTGCTCGAGTTGATATGCTTGATGAGGAAGGACGATCACCTCTGCATTGGTAAATATGTACACATTTACACATGTATTCTTCTTATTTTGCAGAATACACATTTGTTCTTCATAGCAATATATTAGGGATTAGATATATTTATATGCTATACCATATGAGTATTTCTGATGACTTTGAAGAAAAAACAAACTTTGTTTTTTATGTATAACCTTCCCCACCATTTTGTTTCACATTTCAAATATATTTTTAGAAATGATGTGAAAATGGAATTTATCTCAAATTGGGATTTGTAACAATTATGTTTGTTTCATAAAAGGTTATTGATATGTGGAAGTGCATATTTAGTTCCAGTTTCAGATTAACCACATTGAATAAATGTATGTACAAAATTCTCCTGTCAGAATATGTTGGTGTCATTCAGGTTTTGTGAATTTGGTAAAATTAATTGTGTACAGGACAACATATTTTTATCATTGTTCTAAGTAGTATTGTGCATTTTGTGTTACTGTCTTTCTCTTCACATGAATGAAAAAGCAAAAAAATATGCAAAATCATTTCTAAAGTTTACAAGTTTATAAGATTGCTAATGTAGTCATGCATGAATAACTCCTATATGTGTATTGTATAAGTTACCTCCCTTATGGGCAACGGCTTCTGTCCCCCGAGTAGATATTTTTTAATTCATTATTTAGCTAATTGGGCATTTTACATCATTTAAAGTGACTAACAAAAGCTAATTGTCAACCAGTTGATAAAGATTGTATATTCTATAAAATAAACAAAACTTTGTGGTTTTATTGTTGGTATTATTAGATAAAATTGATAAATATTTTAAGATTCTTCACAATGTAGTGTTTAGCAACAATTATTTGGGGATGTAGTTGCTCAGAGGAGGGGGAAGTAACCCATGGGAAATTGAAAGATTTAATTACAGATGTACACAAGCATGCATTACTTTTCATGGTTTTTGCTTAATTTCTTGATTTTTTATGTGTGAAATAGTTGCAGTCAGATCTGATTTTTCTATTTAAAGTGTAGAGTATTGATAAGATAAATTGTAGGTCAGGTTAACAAGGGCAGAAAGCCATGTTAGCTAACACTCTCCAGAATTAACCATCTTATATCAATGATAATTTATCTTAGAAGTATCATTTACAAAAGCACACTGCCATGGGAGCTAAAACTGGTCAGAATTAACCAACTGATACGTATGATGATTTATCTAAGAAACACTGGTTATATCTCATTTTTAGCAAACAATAAAGATTTTTACATAACCAAAACCCCTTAAAAAGCTAATAATTTATTTTAGTCTCGATAGATTTCAATTTCAGTTTCATTGTATTTTTTTCCTTTTCTCAGTGACAATCTGTGTATACGAAAGGACAGGAAAAAATCTTGTCATTATGTTACATATTTAAGTTTGAATTATTGATCTCTTTTCAGGGCAGCTCTAGGTGGCCATGCTTATATTTGTCAAACCTTAATCAAGTATGGGGTAGATCCCAATGTACGAGATTACTCAGCGTAAGTATTTGCACCTCATTATACATAGAAATTTTGTGACTTTTGGTCTTTACCTTTGATAACTATTGGGCCAAATGAGTTTCTGTTAACACAAGCTTGTTGGAAACTTTTCTAAAATCTGCAGGACAAACTAAAGCCAAACTTGCCAGAAAACATACTGTATTTAGATCAGTTGGTTCATGCAGTAAATAGGTATTTCATTAGCATTGAGGAATAAATATTGTGTTGAATTTAGAAATTGATAAATATGTCATTTAAATTCCATTATATATCCAATCTTGAGGGTAAAATTAAATCATTTTGCACAATGTGCTGGCTGTGTGATGACTGTCCAAGAGGTTTACTTTTGAACACAATCTCATAATTTCCAGGAATTCTGGTCATAAAAAGAGGTGGTATTTGGTCATGAAACCATTCAAAAGGGGATCACTGAATAGGTTTGTTACTTTTAAGGAAAGTGTTAAAAATTCCCAATAAGCTGCTTAGATTCTGCAAGTGGTGCAAGAAATTCTAATAAGCATTTATAGAATTTGGCATCTGTGGACATAACAGTGCTCTGCAATTTATTTCAAGCTATTATTTTGGTGCTTTGCAGAAAATGACATTTTGTCAGCACGTACGTTTGTAGATTGCCTATGATGGTGAAACACAGAGTACATTTTCAACAATAATTGTGAAGCTGGGGTTTGGATTGCTTTCATAGTGAGTGAATAAGGGGTCCTATTGTCAGTAATTCTGAAGGAATGGGTTCAGTTATCATCAGTGATGGTAAAAGTAGGTGTCCTATCATTTTCACTTATGTTAGAGGGTCTTATTCTTCTCACGGATGTTAAATGAGAGGGTCCTATTCTTCTCACTGATGTTAAATGAGAGGGTCCTATTTCTCTCACTGATCTTGAATGAGGGAGTCCTGTTTTCAGTGATGGTGGAGGACTGCCTATTGTCCGCAGAGGGAATACTTTGTCCTAGTGATGATCAATTCATTGGTTCTGATGTCCTCAAATCGTAATGAAAGGATCTTACTGTCCTCGGTGATGACCGATGAGGGGGGTCCTGTAGACCTAGTGATTGATGGAGGGAGGGGTCCTGATGTCTTCAATGAGGAGGACATTATATTGTCTGCATTGATGGTGTGGTGAAGAAGTGGTGGTCCTATAAACCCCATTAATGATTAAATGGGAGAGGAGCTGTTATCTTTAGTGACCGAGGAGGTGGTATTGTTGTCTTCATTGATGATGACTGATTGGGTTCTGTTGCCCTCACTGATGGATCGCTGTTTGCTGGGTCTTTCAATCGGGTTTGTAGCAACTACAAAATCAACTAGTATTGGTAGGCTGCAAGTAAATTCACTGTATCCTTTCAGAGATTATTTCCTATGAATTCTGTGTTAGTTAGCTTTTGATTCATTTGCTTTCCACATATGATACACTATATAGTGCTTGCTGATAAAACAGTAATTGGTATTTAAAGTAATGTATGAAGTAAATGACTCTAAATGAAGATTTTTCTGAATCATTTATTTTAAGGCATTTCATCCATTATTGTATTCTTCAATCCTGTAGGCGAACTCCACTACAATGTGCAGCTTATGGTGGTTTTGTCAACTGTATGTCAGTTCTTATGGAGCACAAGGCAGACCCAAATGCTCAGGACAATGAGGTGAGTATGAACTGTAATGTATGGTGGTTTTGTCAACTCAGTAAGTTATAATGGAATACATGGCAAACCTAAATGCTCAAGACAATGAGGTGAGTATGAACTGCAGTGTATTTATTTTGCTGTATTTGCATTTGCTTGTTTTACTGCAGCAAGTTTTAATTGCAACCAACCAACCAGAGGGATGGTTGATACAATGCTAGTGATGATATCTGTATGCCTCTACAAAGGCAGGGTGATTTACTTAACAATTTTTGTTGACAGTAATCTCCTATTTTAACCTTATATGGGCCTTACTCGTGGATAGATGCAAAATCCTAATGCTGTGTAAGCATAAAAGTCAATGTCACTTTACCTGATCATGTGATTGTTCCTTCTGTATGTTATGTCAAGTCTCTTTGTTATTTTTTTCATCAGATTTAATACATCGACTCTGTTTGGACAGGGGCATGTCTCTTTGATTCAGATATCACTGGAGCCAACATGTAATTTATTTTGGTTTACACTTGACAAGTTAAATTTTCTGGATTGTGTTTTCGGTAAACTTGATATGGCGAATCAACGCTTACGGAGCAGGCACCTCCCTGTTTATGTTTCAAGGTCAAAGGTTAAGGACGCTAAATTTTCCTTCTGTGTTCCATATGATAAGTCTGCACTGCTCACAATTTCCTCACATCCACTTGTTGTCATCTTTATTGTTGCTCTACAATTGAGTACAGGCAGTTTCCTACTGAGTATGTGATCAGATCAAGAGTCACAGTCACTGTACTTGAAATCGCAAAAAAATTTTTTTGCATGTATTAATATTTTGGACAATTGTAAAGTATGTTAGATAGTTAGGTTTGTGTCATAAATATATAATGGTCTTTTAGATGCATCAGTATCTCAGTCAGTTTTCATATTTATTTTTTTTCTTCAGCAAATTCTGTCATTTGGCTAATTAAGTAGTTTGTTACATTTATAGATGTGATTAGAATGCATTTTTTATTTACTGTTCTGTTTCATCAGGGGATGACAGCTCTCCACTGGGCCTGTAGTAAAGGTCATTTGGATGCTGTTAAGTTGCTGATTGAGTATCATGCCTTCCCCAATCACATGGAGTTTACAGAGGACAGGCAAGTAGTCTTTTGTCTCATTTATTTGTCATCATTTTATCTGACTCCCCTGCAATCAATGGGATGTAGAATAAATATAAAAGATGGTTATTGTATGCAACCATTTTGCCCCAGGATGCATTCTGTTATGATCTTAATGCCGAGGTCTTAAATGCTTTTAGATATTAAAAATTTGATTTGGTATTTTAACCTTTTTCATCTTTATCTTTGTGCTCAATTTCTTGGGGGAGGATGACATAATTTACTTCGCACTATATAGCCAGGATTTCAGGATTGGTTTGTTGTTGTTGTTTTTGTTGTTGTTGTAGGGTTAAATGCCATTTATCAGCACACTATAGGCTATACATGGCTGCTAGTATTACTGGTGGAGGAAGAATCCAGGATAACCCCCAGAAAGAACCACCGACTCACAAGAAGCTACTGACATGCTTTCTCACATACCCTGTTCATGGATCTGTTTTCTTCATTCTATATGAGTAGTCAAAAGCGTTTTCTGTTACGGATAACTGCCATCTCACCTCTGTCTATGTGGGTTCGAGTCTAAGATTCGGCTAATATAGTTATGTGAGAAAGCTTGCCAGTAGCTTCACGTGGGTCGGTGGTTCTTTCTGGGGGTTTCCCAAGTTCTTCCTCTACCAATAGTACTGGCCGCCATGTATAGCCTATCATGTGCTGAAAAATGGCGTTAAACCCTACAACAACAACAACAACAACAACAACAACATAAGTGATTGTGTGTGGAAGAGAATTTAGATCAGATGAGTAACTTATTCACACAGCATAAAGGTCATGTTGGGTCTCAATGGCAGGAATAAGTTGCTCATGCGTGCTGTTTCTGGTTAAGCAGGTTTATACATATGAGAAACTAGGAAATCTCTGCACAGGTGTTCATAGCTGTTATGTGAGCATAACAGATTTTCTCTGTTAGCTTTTTGTCAATTAATTTACTGTTGCTTCATTTTATATTTTAATAAGTATCAATTTGATGGTTTTGCCAGAATAATATTTTTGTTCTTGGTCTAATTCACCTATTAGAGGTGAGTTAAGGGGATCCTGTTGTTTTTCACTAAAGGATCTTTGTTTAATGGGTCTTTAATTTCGTGGTTTGCAGTAACAATGACAACCAAAACTTTATATCTAATAACAACGATTTGTGAATATACTTTATTTCACCATTTGTCAAGTCAAGAAAACATATGGATACTTGCAATATTTATTTGTTTGTTTGATTAGGATTTTTAATGTAGCTTTAACAAATTTTCAGTCATATCATTACGATGTCTGCAGTGAGGCTTTCTATAGTGATGTCTATCACCGGGCTGGGCATAATGCCACAGACATATAGCATGATGTCTCACCCAGTCACATCATCCTGACACCAGGCTGACCAGTCCTAACACTAACCTCTTAATGCTGAGTGCCAAGCGAGGCAGCTATTAGTATCATTTTTGTAAGTCTTTGGTATGACTCAGCCGGGGATCAAACCCACAACCTCCATCTTCCGTGTAGGATGTTCTAAATACTAGACCACTGGAGCGGTTTACTTGCTATGTAAAATTTTACATTTAGCTTATTGGCATTATTTACATTCTTGTTCTTGTGAATAAAATTATTTTCTTTAGTAGTATACAAATACAAATTACTGGTAAAACTGTTGTGGTTGAAAATTTTTAAAGTAAGTTCAAGCAATCCCTGACCAATTAATCATGTGAATGTGGAGGTGGGCATATGAAAAGTTTGGCACAATAATCAAAATTTTACAGTCCGTTTCTGACTATATAGATAGTTAAATCTCGATTAACATGATGATAGCCAGTGAGTATAAAATTCAATTGTTGCAGTTAATGCACCAATCATTGTAAAGAAATGTATTTTACTAAATTTAAAATAAATTGCTAATTTGGAATATGTTACTAAACATTAATCATTATAACTAAAAGAATAAATTATTTCCAAATTAAATCTAAACATGAAGTTGGTAGCGAAGTCATCTTTTCCAATAATATATACCACAAATACAATTAAACATTCCATTATATTATAATATAAAATATAAAGAACTGTCAATAATGTTCAAAAAATATTAATTTTACAGTTGAAATCTCAAATATTAAAAAATGACCATTCTTTAAAGATGTTTGTGAACACAGACGATTCTTCCCTGTAAGGAAAAGACAGCTGTTTTCAAGGAATGAACCAATTCTGCTTTCTATTTATTCCCAGTTTTGTTCTCCATTCTCAGATCAGAACAAGGCTCTCAACTTTCCAACAGGAATTATATGAATCATCTTGCTTAACTCATCCATTATTTATTTAATAATTTACCTTTTCAGAAGCTTCCCACCAAATCTAAATTGATGGCCTTTTAATATACTAGGAATGTGTTATGGATTTCTGTTCCTGCTCGTACAGCACGATGTTTATAAAATGGCATACAGTTGTAATACAGATATAGATAAAATTAATCTCTATATATTTTAATGGTTTTTTACTTTTCTATATAATTTAATGAGAAATTACTTTTAAATCAGTTTAGAGAAAATTTCAATTTAATACTTTCACTCTGTCCTAAAAGCACTTGCAAGCCCTTGGAACAATTGTTGGCTATTTGCTATCGACCAGTATTGGGATATGATTGCATCAGGCGTTGTTCATTTAAATCAAATTTCTTCCTACTTTAATTAACTTTTTGCTTATTACTTTCAGGTATACCCCTCTAGATTATGCTTTGATGGGGGAGCATCATGATGTGGCCCAGTACCTTCTGGAGCAGGGGGCACTTTCAATTACTGGTATTCAGGACATAGCAGCTCTTAAAATACAGGTAGGTTTGAGGAATTTTTTTTTTTTTAAATTGCAAAATGGTTATGAATTGTCTTTAATAATTCCAAGAACATGGTTTATTTTACCTCTACATTTCTTTAGTCACTTTGTCACTATATGTTCCTGAAAATGGTTTAAGTTGAGGAAAATTAATTGGAAAATTTATTTCATGGATACTTTTATAGTAATTGTAAAATCTTTATCTACTCTATTTCTTTAACCATATTATTACTGTAAATTACTTTTACTGTATCGGCATTGATAGTTTGATAGAAGTTCATTCAAACTTTATAGTTTAACCTCGTTTTTGCCATGGATAGTTTTATAGAAGTTTAAAGAAACCTTATTATTTAACCTCTTAGCTTTTCAGCCATATTGTCACTGTACCAGATATTTTTTTTAGTCGATGCGGCTTTCATCAAAGACTCAAAATGATACTTGGTCCTAAATGAAAATGGTGCCAATCTGCCATCCAGTTTGGCCACCAGCATAAAACTTTTTATCAGGATTTGTTATCACTATTCCTAAGTAGAAATAGAAGGTCATATCGGCTATAGAGGTCATCCTGAATATCTTGTTACAGCTGCTTTTCTTGAATGGATGGCCATAGCAACAAATAGTCTTCACCAAAAAATGTATTATTATATCTGGTTGGTGCTATATGAAAATTATGCCAAACTTGCATCAAATTGCCTGCAACAATGACCATCTTGAAAAGTTTCTTGTCAATACTTCTTCTTAATATCGACATGGGGTTTTCATGGGGTTTTCTTAATATCGACATGGGGTTTTCACCTAAAGACTTCAGATGTCTGTTTGATCCTTAAAAACCATGGTGCAGATTTTACATCCATTATGGCCACCACAGTGACCCAATTCGAAAATCTTGATTAGCTCAAGGATATCCGAGATGGTTTCAAAACTCAACAACTGAAAAAGAAACAGTCTTACATTGGATTCCTGGAAATTCCTTTCAACCAATAGAGTATCAGCGTCTGATTGAATAACGCTTGTTTTACTTGTATTTAAAAGTGATTGGACTCATCTAATGTTGCATATACAATAGAATTATAAAGTGTAGATATCATATAGTGAAACATCTTTCTGCATGATTTCAGTCTACCTTTAGAGGCTATCGTGTGAGGAAGACATTCAGGGAAAATAAACGTCTGCTGATGAAGCATGAACAACTGAAGAAAGAGGCGGCAAGGTAAGACACGATCCTAAAAGATTCAGGAATAAATTGCTGGTGAAATATCAGAATATTTTACAATTTTGCATCAGGATGATTTTGCATTACATAAAGGCTTGACAATCTAATTACAAAAAAAAGAATCATACATTGCTTTTGGTTTTGTTGAAACTAAGTTCATATCAAAATTTGTCTCAGGATACAAATAATTACATAGAAAGTAGAGGAAAAGATACTTTACTATCACCTAATATTACTAAAAGAAATTTCAAATATACACACACCTATGAATTGTATTAAAACCTCTCAAAAAAACAAATTGCATCATCTTTTTCATATCCCTTTCCACATTGAAAGCCTTGCAGAATTTTAAATTTTAGAACCCATTAATACCCCAGATATTAAAGAAACATGATATTCTAATGTAGTGTTGGGAAAATAGTACATATCATTTTCCCAACACTACATTAGAATATAATGTTTCTCTAATATCTGGGGTATTAATGGGTTCTAAAATTTAAAATTCTGCAAGCACATCCGCAGATATGGTAATGAAAAGACAGATAAAGCAGCCATATCTGCCCTGATGTGGAAAATTCTATATACTGACATGAAATATATTAGCATGTTCATCAAATCTGGCAAAATATTTGGAATGAAAATCTTTTTAAATGTCAAAACCAGTTTGTGAATTGAATGCACTAGTATGTGGCAAACTAGAGAGATGAAGTGTTGTTGTGCTAATCACACATTGACACCTAAATGATTTGTACATACCTACTAAATGGTCAACCTTGACTGGTGTATATACTCTGCCAGCACCATCTTGACTAGTGAATTGATGCCAGTCCACTTTTAATTAGTGCTCTTGTGCTAATAAGAGTTACTGCCCTTAGCAAGGGAATCGGTTGATTTTTTTTCTTCCCATGATTCAGTTTGATATTTAGCAAGGTGACTTTTTATAGTGTCCAAAAGCCTTGGCTTGAAAGAAATTGTGTGAAAAGTTTAATTTGGCAAAACTTCCATATAGCATGTGATTATATTCCAAAGCTGCAGTGGTAATTCCTGATTATCTTCCTTGGTAAATGTATCAGTCAGTCAAACTGCATGAATTCCTTTCAGATGCATCCAGTCGGATACGTAACAGTAGATACTGTTTTACCTAGTTACATATACCAGGGGTTAATAAAATAAAATGGATCAATGACTACTATAAATCAACGATGATAATAATTTGATATATTGATATTTTTGTTTGATTCTTTAAAACAGGACAATATCATTTACAATATCAAAATTGAAGTTCACCCTAAGACTTAATTGAATATATGTGAAAAATAAAGAAAAAGATGCTTTAAATAACTGTGCCACATGAATAGGTCTTGTATTTAAACATTGTGTGTGCACATAACACATTTATGTGTAACTAGAATCTTCACAATAGTTTTTTTCTTGACATTTATAGGGCACATTGAAAAGAAACTGAATTTGGTATGAGTTCTTTTTTGCTCTGGATCATCCAAATTACAGTTATTTTCCCCCCTCATTTCCTTGAAATGAGGCACAAAATATACATTATACATTAAACTAAATTTACTTGAAAATACAATTAATCAAGTTTATTTGTTCATCTATCGTTATAGAAAGAGAGCCACAGAAGAAAATAAACGTAAAGAAGATATTCGACACAAAATGGAAGTAGAAGAGCGTCTTCGTAAAGACCTTCATGGTCTTGTACTTGTCCCATCAACCACTGACACATCCCGCCCTGAATCATCAAAACCCACCGCTGCCATGAAGTCAGATGGGGTAGTGCCCTCTACCTCATCCCGACGCAGGAAGTGAGTTCTTGCCTCCATTACTGCCTCTCTCCAACTGCTGACAGGTTAATTTCTTTACTCATTTTTACTGCATGCTTTTATAGACAATATGTGAAACAAATACTAACAGCATTTGATATTTTATGAACAGCTTGAGCTAACCTTGACATTGAGACAGATATCACACTTCATTTTGTCAGTGTTATAACATTCATTTTAGCATGTCTTAACATTGTTTTCAGCACATCAAAATGTTTATTTCATTTCTTACAATTTTATTAGTTTTTATCATGCATGTAAGAACTAATATTTTTGATTACACCTTGATCTTATTAGGAAAGAATCTTTAACATTTGGGTCTCAATTTAGTGTTTTTAGATTACTTCCTTTTTTTGAACTTATGATGATGTTATTCTTAAAATATTGGCAGACAAAATATATATCATATTTTTAAGACCTACTATAATAATAAAAATAATAATAATATTGACTTGTCCCACAAGAAAGTATTAATTGTACTTCTGGAAGATGTTATTGACTTCCAGGATCAGTGTGTTGTGCATTTATTAAATCCAATGGAAGAAGAATTTCAGAGTGTACAACATGAATAATTACAAGAATTACTCCCTCTGTTTGGACCTAAATTGAGTATATTTCTGGTTGTAAGGAACCATAATTTTACCATTAGCCATGTAGAGCCTGAACTCCATTTGCATCAAGCTGTTTAGTGAATTTTTAATGCATGCAACAGTGGCCTAACATTTTTTATTATATTTGCATCATCATTTGATAAATCTAAAGTGTTTAATGAATTTTAAATGCATGCAACAGTGGCCTAACATTTTTTATTATATTTGCATCATCATTTGACAAATCTAAAGCTGTTTAGTGATTTTTTAATGCATGCAACAGTGGCCTAGCATTTTGTATTATAATTGCATCATCATTTGATAAATCTAAAGCTGTTTAATGAATTTTTAATGCATGCAACAGTGGCCTAACATTTTTTATTATATTTGCTTGTGGTTGCTTATTATCCCCATGTTTTGGCATCAGATACTGTGATACCCCATATCTACATTTCCTAAACTGCAACAGTTTACAAGGACATTTTCAGATATGTCCAGTCCAAACATTATAAATGCAGCCACAGTACAAATACCCTGTAACTCTGTTGATGGATTTTGCATAGGACTCATGTGGGTGTAATGAAAAGCATGGGGATTTTCAATTGCATGCTATTGTAGTTGTTCACTTTGTTGTTTTCAATGATTAAATTAATATTTATGAGGAATCGCTGACACAATATTAATAACACTTGTACCTAATTAAGACCTGTTTTGCATTATCATCTAAAATAGGAGCTGTTATGACTTGAAAGTAAACAGAAATGCAAATACTTAATAATATTCACAATAATGATGCCAAAGTAAACTATTCAGCCTTAAAAATAATCAAGCAAAACTATCCAGCTGCCTATTAAAAGTATCAGAAGTAATGGTGCATGACATTGCCATTAAATTGGAACTGATAGCAAACTGTATGGTCGATTTAGTTTGTTATACTTCCATTTCAAGAAGGAAAGGAAATCATGTCAATAAATGTCTAAATAAATAGGTCTTTATGTTTAAACTTATTATTACTTGCTTTCAGTTTTTTATTTGATATCGTGTCTGTTTTGGTTTTGACGTGAGTTTTCTAAAACATATGTAGTTTTTAAAAATAAAAGGTAGTAATATTATTTGATTCTGAATGAGTTGCATGCTATTTTTTAAAAAAATATTATGACTAATAATCTTTGCCTATAATGTCACAAAAATAATTATTATAATTGTATTTTTTGTACTTATGTATAATCGCTATTCATCTTATTTTGTATCTTTAACCAATAGAGGCTGTATGATTGTTTTGAATGCAATATACAGAGAACATCATTGTATTTGAAGCAATACATGGTTATTCAAGATAGAAACATATTTTACATAGTTCAAGTATATTATGCTAATGAATAGATTACCAGTTTATAGTACGTTTTACAACATTAATAATGTGCTAAAAAAAGCTTTTTTAGTATAAGCTTGTTGACAGAAAATAATTAATGCAGAAACTAATTATTAAATGGAATATTGAAACTAATTATTCAATGGAATATTGAAACTAATTATTAAATGGAATATTGAAACTAATTATTCAATGGAATATTGAAACTAATTATTCAGTGGAATATTGAAACTAATTATTCAATGGAATATTGAAACTAATTATTCAATGGAATATTGAAACTAATTATTCAATGGAATATTTACTGCTATTAAACATACTTTTAATTAGGAAGGGAATTTTGTGACCCGCAGTTCAACATGAACAACCTTAAGACCAACACATAATGTTATGACAATAAATCAGTTACTAGATTATCTGTTTGAGGCAATTTATTAATTCGTTTACAAAACTATCAAAGTGATTTCAATCTGAGAGTCCAATTACAGTGATTTAAATCTGAGAGTCCTATTAAAGTGATTTAAATCTGAGAGTCCTATTAAAGTGATTTAAATCTGATTAAGGGTCCTATTAAAGTGATTTAAATCTGAGAGTCCTATTAAAGTTATTTAAATCTGATTAAGGGTCCTATTAAAGTGAATTAAATCTGAGACTCCTATTAAAGTGATTTAAATCTGAGAGTCCTATTAAAGTGAATTAAATCTGAGAGTCCTATTAAAGTGATTTAAATCTGATTAAGGGTCCTATTAAAGTGATTTAAATCTGAGAGTCCTATTAAAGTGATTTAAATCTGATTAATGGTCCTATTAAAGTGATTTAAATCTGATTAAGGGTCCTATTAAAGTGATTTATATCTGAGAGTCCTATTAAAGTGATTTAAATCTGATTAAGGGTCCTATTGAAGTGATTTAAATCTGAGAGTCCTATTAAAGTGATTTAAATCTTATTAAGGGTCCTAATATTAAAGTGAATTAAATCTGAGAGTCCTATTAAAGTGATTTAAATCTGATTGAGAGGTTGATGTTATGGTGATTTAAATTTGGTTGACAGGGTTATGTTATGATGATTTTAATATGATTGAGTGGGTCACATTTTGGTGATTTAAATCTGATTGAGAGGTTCACATTAGTGATTTAAATCTGATAGTGTGGGTCATTTTACATTCAACTTTGTATGGTGTTTGAACAATTTCTGGATGTAAAACATTATAATTATCTTGTACCCAAACAATTTCCAGTAAAATAGAAAATCAAAATGTGTCTGTCCTCTGTATTCCCCATTTGATGAAAACACTAGTATGGTCAGAGAAAATAATTACAATAGCTGTTACACAAAGTAATTTTTTCATGTGTGTATCAGGAGTTAAGACAATAGAGAGAATACCATTTATATGGAAAAAATTTAATATTTCTTTTTCATGACCTATATAATAGAAAATGTTTAAACTTTAACCTTTGGGAGATTCAGAGAGTAAACACAAAATCAAAATTGTTATACAGTAGTAGGCACAAACTGATTCATAACCTTGATGTAAATGCATTTGTTTCCAATCAAGAACATTACAAAACATCATCATGTCAATGTATGTGAAGTCAGGTTTTCAGAATTAGCACACATGATTATTAAACTCTTTCTCCTTAATTGGTAGATTGAACTGTCACCTTATTTGGTTGATTGATCTGTTTCTTATTAATTGGTAGATTAAACTGTTTCACCTTAATTGATAGATTGATTTGTTTCACCTTAATTGGTAGATTGAATTGTTTCACCTTAATTAGTAGATTGAACTGTTTTACCTTAATTGGTAGATTGAACTGTTTCACCTTAATTGGTAGATTGAATTGTTTCACCTTAATTGGTAGATTGATTTCTTTCACCTTAATTGGTAGATTGAATTGTTTCACCTTAATTGGTAGATTAAATTGTTTCACCTTAATTGGTAGATTGAACTGTTCCACCTTGATTGGTAGATTGAATTGTTTCACCTTAATTGGTAGATTAAATTGTTTCACCTTAATTGGTAGATTGATTTGTTTGACCTTAATTGGTAGATTTAACTGTTTCATCTTAATTGGTAGATTGATCTGTTTCACCTTAATTGGTAGATTTAACTGTTTCACCTTAATTAGTAGATTGAACTGTTTTACCTTAATTGGTAGATTGAACTGTTTCACCTTAATTGGTAGATTAAATTGTTTCACCTTAATTGGTAGATTGATTTGTTTGACCTTAATTGGTAGATTTAACTGTTTCATCTTAATTGGTAGATTGATCTGTTTCACCTTAATTGGTAGATTTACCGTATTTTCGCGCATATAAGACGCACCCAATTATAAGACGAACCCGAATATAAGACGCGGGTTTTGACGATTTGTGTAAAACTATTTACATTTATCTTTACATAAGACGCACCCATATACAAGACGTGACCTGGGTGCGATGTGTGTAAAACTTTGTATAAGACGCGTCTTAAATACGCGAAAATACGGTAACTGTTTCACCTTAATTAGTAGATTAAACTATTTTATCTTAATTGGTAGATGGAACGGTTTCATCTTCATTGGTAGATTCAACTTTTTCTCCTTATTTGGTATATTGAACTGTCACCATAATTGGTTTTTGTTGTTATAGGGTTTAATACCACTTTTCAGCACACAATAAGCTTTACATGGTGGCCAGTATTAATGGTGGAGGAAGAACCCAGGGGAAACCCCTGGAAAGAACCATCGACCAATAAAAGAAGCTACTGGCAAGCTTTCTCACATACAGTGGGACCCCGCTATAACCCGGTAGTTGGGAGCCATAGAATCCGACCAGGCTATGTACCGAACCGTGTTATAAGCAACCATGTACAATACCAACACATTTTTGGATTTAATTGAAGGGTGGGGGGTGGGGGGTGGGGGGTACATAAAGACGGGTGCGAAAATGCATGGCACAATTACCATTTTTAATCAATATATATTAAATGAGAAAAACATTTACTGTGGTAACAGAAATTGCAGATTTAATATATTACTTTATTCAGAGAACCATGCATTGGTACATACACGTGTCTAATTTATATATACCTGTATAATCTATTGCATGAAAAGAGTATCAACACCGTGTACTCACCAGCGAATCTTGTAACATACACTGAATCCATAATACATATATTTCCATCGAAAATATCCACACAAGGATGTAAAATATTCAATAATTTTGTCACAAATCATTATGTGACTGAATTCAATGAAAAGAAAATAGCAAAAATTACGTAACGGGTGTACGTAACGAATGATGAAATAGTACATGTCCGTAGATTAAATAATGGAAGCTAAAGTGTATTCTTATAATAACTACATGTACATCTCAGGACCTTTCCGTCTCTGAATTCAGTCGTAAATTTCAGCACATTTTCCCACCCAAGCTGCTAGTCAAAGTCCTTTGAACTTGCCGCCCAGCTATTGCGTCATGTTCTTTTGATGTACTCTAATACAGCAGACAGAACTGGCTGATATTTTAACCACTGAATCACTGTTTAGCTCGGCAGTTCACTTTGATGATAAACAATGTACTTAAATTGATTGATTTATACATTCTGGTGAGAATCTTTTATCAACCCCCGCATTGGCTATTATTTAGTTGTGTATGAAATTAAGAGAACATATATCGGAGATCATTAGAGCAACCATTGTATTCAGAATGCATTAAAGACAAACACAAAGCAGACACGATGGCTTCATTACTCAGGAATCAGTAATTATAATATTGACACTTATGAGCTGTAATTTTTCAACAATAAACAAAGATCAAAGTTCTCAGTAGGCCCAGCAATTGGTTCATATTAACAACGTTTATTTTTGGCACAAAACTAGAAGAAAATTTGATAATACATTTTCTACAGGTTCTTTTTCACACTGTTTAGACGAATATGAGAATGATAATTAAACTCTTGCCTTTTTTTTTTATACTTAAATTTTTTTTTTTTTTTTTTTTGGTCTTTGAGAAAAATACCTGTAATAAATTACCCGAAATTTCGGGAGCCATGCCACGACCGGGTTATATCCGAATTCGGGTTATAGCGGGGCGGGTTATAGCGGGGTCCCACTGTACCTTCATTGGCTGAATCTGTGACTCGAACCCATGCATATCTTTTTGAGTTTCATCAGAAGACAAAATTTAAAGCTGACAAAAAAGGTATTCATTGGTATGAAATTACTGATTGGTTCCCAATTTTCAAGTCCTAAATTTAATTCAAATTATTGTCATTTATGATCACTGACAGAACTTATGAAGTCAGCTTAATTTGATCCATGCTCAAACCTACCTTAAATTAATGGTCAAGTTATATAGTTGTGCCTTGTAAAGAAGGATTCCGTATACTGAAACTTAACATTGTGCTCAATCCTCAGTTATAGAGACTTGAAGCAAATTGTCCTTCAACCTAATATGTAACCTAATACTAAACATCACTGTTAAGTCACAGTCAAGTCCCTTTAATTAAACAGAAAGCTCCTTTAATTGAACAGTTAAGTCCCTTTAATTGAACAGAAAGCCCTTTTAATTAAACAGTTAAGTCACTTTAATTGAACAGAAAGCCCCTATAATTCAACAGTCAAGTCCCTTTAATTGAACAGAAAGCCTATTTAATTAAAGTCAAGTCACTTTAATTGAACAGAAAGCCCCTATAATTGAACAGTCAAGTCCCTTCTTTAATTGAACAGAAAGCCCCTTTAATTAAACAGAAGCCCCTTTAATTGAATAGAAAGTCCCTTTAATTGAACAGAAAGCCCCTTTAATTGAACAGAAACTGTTTAAAATGTTGGATTGACCCATCTGTCAAATAGACAGTCATGTATAATGTTAATGATGTGGAGCCAGTTATTTAATCATGCTTAATGAAAATTAATTGAAGTCGGCTTTAAATTTTGTCTTCTGATGAAACTCAAAAAGATATTCTTTGTAAAAATGCATTGATATATTGTATTTGAATGTGTTTAGCTTGTGCCAAACCCAGCATATTTGCCATGGCTTAATGTGCCAGCTGATATGATCCTGTATTGTTAATTCTTACTATGATTTGGAGTGAATATCAATGACTTACAGTAAGGCAAGTTCAGACCAGGTCTTTGGTTCTTTTTCTTTGTACAGTTTTGAGTGAACAGCAAAGACGTATCTGCTGACTTGTGATCTTATGATGGCAGACCCGGTCTTTGCCAGATACAGTGGAGTCTCTATTTTACAGGGATAAATGCATTAGTACAGTGCAGTTCCTATTTTACAGGGATAAATGCATTAGTAGAGTGGAGTCCCTATTGGACAGGGGTAAATGCATTAGTACAGTGGAGTCCCTATTTTACAGGGGTAAATGCATTAGTACAGTGGAGTCCCTATTTTTCAGGGGTAAATGCATTAGTACAGTGGAGTCCCTATTTTACAGGGGTAAATGCATTAGTAGAGCGGAGTCACTATATTACAGGGGTAAATGCATTAGTACAGTGGAGTGCCTATTTTACAGGGGTAAATGCATTAGTACAGTGCAATCACAACCAATCAGTAAAGAAAATACTGTGCAAGACTTTCATGGGCTTATTTATCAATGGATCAACCATTATCACATAAAGTGATATGTTAATGTTGACACATCAAAAATATACAACTACACATACTATATGCATAGTGTAACTACTATGTGAATAAATATTTTTAAGCCATGAGAAAACTCGCCCACATTCCAATGTTGTGATAACACAACTTCCTCAGCCATTGCTTGTTCATAGTAATTTGACAATGGCTGTACGAGGTGAAAGTGATGCTGGTAAAAAATGTCACTTTAAAAAATATACTTTCTTATGAATTAAAGAGGGGTGATCAAGCAGTATTTGTTGATTTTTGCAAAATTGATATCTGTCTCAGTGTTTTATAAAGCATGCATAAAAATGAGTTTTATTTATGTTACAATTGCATGGACCATTTTTAAAATGATAAGCATGGCATAATGACATTCAGTTTATATTTTAAGTTTAGTTTGATAAATTTTATTATAATCACTAAATATCAAACTTTTGCAGTGTAAATTAAATATCTTATCATTGTCTGTTATATATTTATAAAATTAATGTAGATTGAATTAGCTTTCTCCTTAATTACAAGTTGTTTTAAAAATGATCCAGTTATAAACAACTCTTGCAGTGTAAATTAAATATCATGCAAATTTATCATTGTATGTTATATATTTATAAAATTAATGCAGATTTCTTTAGCTTTCTCCTTAAATTACAAGTTGTTTTACAAATGATCCAGTTTTAAACAAATTTGCAGTACTTGATAATATTGCAAGTGCAATAACAGTAAAACCTGTCTTAAAGACACATACAGTATATATAACATTTTTACAATAGTCTGTGTTGGCAAAATGGTTTAGCATGCCAGACTTATGATCAGTGACTTGTGAATTCCAATCCTGCCAAGACCCAGCCAGGGTTATCTGCTGTGTATAGATATGTCCCCATCTCACTTTGGTACCAATGCCACAGCACTAAATTGTATGTTTCTTTTCACTTGCCATTTCATAATAATCAATTTAAGTTGGGTATTCAAATCCTGACAAGACCATTTGAATCAAAGTGGAGACATTTAAAGAACATTGTGTTATTGTAGAGACTGATTTGGGGAATATTTAGGATTTTATTAATCAACATTGTGGTCTAATTCTATGGTTGAATGGTGTTATAACTAAGTGAGTTAATAACCAGTATCACATAAGTATTATGTAATTCCAAATCACAAGTCATGCAATCAAAAACAAGTATGTAACTGAAAGTAATTTGTGTTGGACTTCACTTTAAGTAATATTGGAGCATTTCATTCCTAGCAGATAATTTACAGTGTTGGGTTGGAGTTCAGAAATTCAAGATAGAATCATTACCTCAGAAAAGCTTCCTACGACATGAAATTTCCCCAAGTGAAAACATCACATTAAAACTGCAGTACACATGTAACCCCAAATACAAAAGTCATAAGAGTTGATAGTGTTAAATAGTATATTATTTTTATCCATCTTCAATATTGGAAGCAAAACTGCTTTGAAAGACTTTTTTTCTGGAAACCTCTTGTTATATGTGTTACGACTATGGTCTTGAACAATGTCAGAATAGAGCAAAAACGATTATTTTGTAAAATTCAATTCAACAAATAATTGATTTCCCAATTAGTCAAACAAATTCTATCACAACGCCAAATGTGTATAGTTTTCCAAATGAATTCCAGTGGTCTAGTGGTCTTCCAAATAAAGTCCATTCTTGAATGTGGTGATGTACCAATAGCTTGCAATAATGTTGATGTGCTAACAGTCTTGATGTGTCACAATGATATAATCCAGAATATCCTTGAATGAATACACAAAAATCCCCAAATAATGATTTAGTCAGAAAGAATTTTTGAGCACTTTGTATTTCCAATAAATAATTTAAATAAATAATCTTCTCAAATATTAACTGAACACAACTAAAGATTGATTCCACTTGAGATGCTAAGATAATAATGAGTAATTCTAAAGTAAACAACATTTATATGAAAAGCTAAGACACACTAGCAGAACAAGGATGATGGTCATTTCCCTGTTACATTTTTCAACAGTTTTTAGAACATTCTTAATTTCTCAAATAAAGCTAGACCTTGAACTCAACATCTGTAAACAATCTTAAGATGTTATTACCACCCCCATGGCCCCAATAAATGTAATTAAATAGGCCTCTACCCTCAATTACTGACCAAGGTCAAACATACAATACAAAACAAATATACATAGCATATGTGAGATGAGATAATGCATAAATCACTGATGTTACATAATGACTTAGTCTAAGATCGTGAAAATTTGCTAAAACAAGAACTGCATTTCCTCTACAATATAAAGACAAAACCCTTTTTAATCAATCCATCTCTCCAGCCATCATCAGTTTGGTGTTTGCAAGCCAATTTTACTAGGAGTTCTCAAATGTTAACCAAATTTGATTACAGTTTTATATTGATAAGATCTCCAAAGAGTTCAATTTCAAGTCTTTTATCATGTGAGAAGTTATGGGCCTGGTATCCTGTCCTTCTAAATTTCATGCATGCAGCTTAACTTTATCAAGGATTGTTCAGGGTCTTCACTGATGAACAACAGTTAAGATGAAAGAGTTGCCTCAGTGCTGTAATTTCACCCACATTTGCAAAGAGAATTAATTTGACTTAGCCTTTTCATTTCTTAGCCTTTTCATTTCTTCACCACCACCACCCGATTTTGTGCCAGAGTGATTTCTTTTTCTGAATATGGTATCAACTCTTGTGTCTTATTTCTCTTCAAAAAGAACATGTCAAACTGTCAGCATATCATTTGTACAAACAAGGTCAATTTAATGATTAGTATATCTCCTATGAGGTTCCCCACAGAAAAGTCAGACCAGAAGATGCAAAACTCCATGCATTTATAGCCTGATGGGTAAATTTGAACTCTATGGAGGCATATTGGCTGATTGCTAGTAAAGGTAAGCAGCTTTATTTCATATTTCATCCTGCAAAAGTAGGTAGTGTAGATTTGTATCACATCTGTCAGCTGTTTTTGATAGTAAACTATTTTCAAGGTTACTATCTTTGCAAAAACAAAGTCATACAACAAATTTGCTGCTACAGATTTGGGACAGATTGAAATTCATAAAGTTTATTGGGGTCCCAGGTTGGTTTGTGATCTTCAGTAATCTTTACCAATCACTGCCATCTCTCCTCTTGTTGTGTTCAAGTCTTATGCTCAGCCTGTCACTATGTAAGAAAGCTTGTCAGTAGCTTCCTGTGGGTCAGTGGATGTTCCCATGGTTCTCTTATACAATTTACTTTAAATGTTTGTAAAATGGCTGGTTTGAGTGAGCGTAGAACATTCTGAATTTTGACCACTCTACAGTCACTAAATATTTTCACCAACATCAGTCATCACCCTATTGTGACAGACAAGAGAGGTCGCTTTGCCCAAACATTTGAGCCAGGTGTGGACCCTGATTGCTGAATTTCAATCAATTTGGCATGTTACTCGTATACAGTAGAACCTCTTAAAAAACCACCCCTTCTGCCAAAAATAATGTTCTTTTAAGACAGGTGGTCTCTCATAACAGGTCATAACATTATATAATTTAAAAATCTGTGCATTGAGATTCTGGTCTCCCAAAACAAGATGGTCTTCCATAGCAGTGGTCTCTCAAGACAGGTTTTACTGTATTAATGAAACCTTGAAAGATTGTTGTTTAATCCATTTGGTGTGTGGTTCTAGTTCTTGAAAGAGTTTTGAAAAAATCATAATTCCACTCTCTTATAGGAGTTATACCCCTTGTTGCCCTCTTTACTTTATTTTAGATCTTTCATAATACTGTATCATTTACAGGAGTTATTACCATTGTTGCTCTATTTACTTGATTTTAGATCTTTCTTAATATCATTTACAGGAGTTATGTCTCTCCCCTAAATGGTCCATCATGTAGAGTTTATTTTCCACTCCATAATTTAACACTTCAATTGATTACATCCAAATTTGCCATACAGGTTTATATTGTCAAGAATGCGAACAAGCCATTCCCAGCATTCCAGAACATCATTTACAGGAGATGTCCCTGATTTTCTGTTCTCCTGACTTTGGTTTCCATGACATTTCTTTGCTAAAGACTATTGTATCTCTACCAAATTTGCTTTTGATTGGTGATACCTTGATTGAGTTTGTTTTCTAGCATACTGTCGCATCTTTTTGTTGTGCTAAAGACAATGATTGTACAACCTGTGGTTTCTGCAGCATGTCATTATTTGAGATTTTTGGATTTCAGTTAGATTTGGTAAGCAGCTTTGTTTTTAAATGATCTATGATCTTGAATGAGTTGTGATTTTCAGTGATCCAGTGCATCATTTATAGGAGTTGTGCCCTTTGATTTACCATCCTCTGTCTTTACAAAGCATTTTTGGATTTCAACCAAATTTGGCATGAAGTTAGGTTAATTTCCAGCATTCAGTTTCATAGTTTTACCGGAATTATTTTCTTCATTCTTTTCTTTTGAGTATCCATGTCATTACCAAGGATTCTTGGAATTGAATGACCTTGGCGTACAGTTTGGTTTTGAAGAGACCTTGAATGAGTTCAGTTTGCTGCATTTTATGGCATCATTCAGAATTCTTGACTTTCAACCAGAATTAGTATGCAACATAAAACTTAAACACCTTGAATTTGTTTGATTCCAGCACTCCATAAATTAATTTGCATGAGTTATGTCCCTGATTGTCTTTCCTCCTGAATTTATAATGAACCTTTATTTTGAGGTCACTATGAATGAAATAGATTTCAAGCTTTCTTCATCAGCGTTGAGATAATATATGGCCTCTGAACACATATTGTCCAAAATTTTGTTTCTGAATAATAATTTCTTGTTTAAGACCTTGGCAAGCAAACTGTAGAAAAGAAGTGACCATTGGTCATGCACAAGTTGCAAATAACTATTAAATTGAAAAGATGTCCCTGTTTAATGCATTTTCTATAATTACCATTAAAATATATTCACAGTAGGTATTTTAGCTAAAGCATCCTTCACCAAGAATTCTTTAATGGTACTGACACTCTGCTAGCTGTATAGAATTCTTTTAACCGCTGAGTGTTGAAACCATCTCAGATGTTGTTGAGTGACAAGAAATTCGTCAATATGGCTACTACGATGAGCATATTGGATTAAGATCAGCACCAGTTTATTTTTGGACCAATTTCATAAGAAGTTGTTTTATGAAAACTGACCATGTTGATATAACAGTCTGTTCAAGAAGAAAAGTGAAAGCATTTAAAAAGTAAAGTTTGGGTTATACTCATTTAGTCAGAATGAAGGAGTACCATACACCAAGATTATCTGGACCACTGCCAACTCATTGTCAATTATGGGTCTCATTATATCAATACACATATTCTGTTTTAATTATGAGTTCATACAAAGGATTCCAAAAAGCATGAAAATGATGGCACTGATCAGCTTACATTGCACTACATGATAGGTTAACACACCTAGCTTTACTTTAAATAATTAGATCTATTAACTATACTTATTTTGATTTTT
Organism: Unio delphinus; assembly: GCA_029339505.1. NCBI lineage: Eukaryota > Metazoa > Mollusca > Bivalvia > Unionida > Unionidae > Unio > Unio delphinus. Next base: position 4,591,434 of record JAQISU010000064.1, read on the forward strand.
GTTTTATTTTCTTTTTTAAGTTTTATTATTATTGAAAAATTAGAATTTCCTCTATTGAGTAGTTTTGCCTCATTGAGTAATTTTTGTAAATAGTATAATGTATAAACTTGAGTAATTTATGTATCATAAATAGTATACTGTACAAACTTGAGTAATTTATGTATCATAAATAGTATACTTTACAAACTTTAGTAATTTATGTAACATAAATAGTATACCATATAAACTTGAGTAATTTATGTATCATAAATAGTATACCATATAAACTTGAGTAATTTATGTATCATAAATAGTATACCATATAAACTTGAGTAATTTATGTATCATAAATAGTATACTGCATAAACTTGAGTAATTTATGTATCATAAATAGTATACTGTATAAACTTGAGTAATTTATGTATCATAAATAGTATACTGTATAAACTTCAGTACATGTATTTTATGTATCATAAATAGTATACCATATAAACTTGAGTAATTTATGTATCATAAATAGTATACTGCATAAACTTGAGTAATTTATGTATCATAAATAGTATACCGTATAAACTTTAGTAATTTATGTATCATAAATACTATAATGTACAAACTTGAGTAATTTATGTAACATAAATAGTATACCATATAAACTTGAATACATGTAGTTTATGTAACATAAATAGTATACCGTATAAACTTGAATACATGTAGTTTTTGTAACATAAATAGTATACCGTATAAACTTGAGTACATGTAGTTTATGTATCATAAATAGTATACCGTATAAACTTGAGTACATGCAGTTTATGTATCATAAATAGTATACTGCATAAACTTGAGTAATTTATGTATCATAAATAGTATACCATATAAACTTTAGTAATTTATGTATCATAAATAGTATACCGTATAAACTTTAGTAATTTATGTATCATAAATAGTATACCGTATAAACTTTAGTAATTTATGTATCATAAATAGTATCTGTATAAATTTGAGTAATTTATGTATCATAAATAGTATACTGTACAAACTTGAGTAATTTATGTATCATAAATAGTATACCGTATAAACTTGAATACATGTAGTTTATGTATCATAATAGTATACTGTATAAACTTGAATACATGTAGTTTATGTAACATAAATAGTATACCGTATAAACTTGAGTACATGTAGTTTATGTATCATAAATAGTATACTGTATAAACTTGAATACATGTAGTTTATGTAACATAAATAGTATACCGTATAAACTTGAATAAATGTAGTTTATGTATCATAAATAGTATACCGTATAAACTTGAGTACATGTAGTTTATGTATCATAAATAGTATACTGCATAAACTTGAGTAATTTATGTATCATAAATAGTATCTGTATAAATTTGAGTAATTTATGTATCATAAATAGTATACTGTACAAACTTGAGTAATTTATGTATCATAAATAGTATACCGTATAAACTTGAATACATGTAGTTTATGTATCATAATAGTATACTGTATAAACTTGAATACATGTAGTTTATGTAACATAAATAGTATACCGTATAAACTTGAGTACATGTAGTTTATGTATCATAAATAGTATACTGTATAAACTTGAATACATGTAGTTTATGTAACATAAATAGTATACCGTATAAACTTGAATAAATGTAGTTTATGTATCATAAATAGTATACCGTATAAACTTGAGTACATGTAGTTTATGTATCATAAATAGTATACTGCATAAACTTGAGTAATTTATGTATCATAAATAGTATACCATATAAACTTTAGTAATTTATGTATCATAAATAGTATACCATATAAACTTTAGTAATTTATGTATCATAAATAGTATACCGTATAAACTTTAGTAATTTATGTATCATAAATAGTATCTGTATAAATTTGAGTAATTTATGTATCATAAATAGTATACTGTACAAACTTGAGTAATTTATGTATCATAAATAGTATCCGTCTAAACTTGAGTAATTGATGTAACATAAATATATACTGTACAAACTTGAGTAATTTATGTATCATAAATAGTATACCGTATAAACTTGAATACATGTAGTTTATGTATCATAATAGTATACTGTATAAACTTGAGTAATTTATGTATCATAAATAGTATACCGTATAAACTGAGTAGTTCATAAAAAAGACATCGTAAAGTTCTGAGGGACAACATCCAAGGTATCACGAAACCTGCAATTCGTCGTCTTGCATGCAGAGGTGGTGTGAAACGTATTTTTGGACTCATTTACGAAGAAACACGCGGCGTTCTCAAGGTATTTTTGGAGAACGTAATTCGCGATGCAGTGACATACACTGAGCACGCAAAGAGAAAGACAGTAATGGCCATGGATGTTATATCATTAATTGTATACCATATAAACTTGAGGAATTTATGTATCATAAATAGTATAATGTATAAACTTGAGTAATTTATGTATCATAAATAGTATACCATATAAACTTGAGTAATTTATGTATCATAAACAGTATACAGTATAAACTTGAGTAATTTATGTATCTTAAACAGTATACCGTATAAAATTTAGTAAATACTACTCATTTCTGTCTAAATAATTTTTTGGTCAGTCTGTCCTTTGTATTTCACCTCGGCCAAAGTTTGCCTGATATTTATTCATAGACTTGAAAATCATCATGGACAAACTCGGATCCCTTTTTTTTTTGTAAACATGCATAAAACAATTGGCCTTGAACTCTCCAGATCATTATATAAATGTGATAGTTAACAGCTTGTTGCGTACATGTTGACTTTTCTTAGTCAATTCCTCACCCACACCATTGCATCAGTATATTTCCTGTCCCCCAGTAGACTGGTTCCCTGATTCTGACCCAAACCATCGCACCAGTATATGTCCAGTCTCCCAGTAGACTGGTTCCCACTGGTTGTTGTAATGTGTGGATAGAATACATACAAAATCAAGATAATTTTTTTAATAAATTATTTGAAAGTTTTATTTTTCAGCTATAAAATGTGTAGCCTTCAAACTGGTGTTGTTGTCCTACCACTATTAGAATCATGTATATTAGCTGAAATATTTTTATTTGTTTGGATTGTTTCTAGTAATACAATTGTTGTTTCAGCCATTGAGAGTATTACACAATATTGAAAATGGTAATAGACAACACATTCAAGACGCATATTCACAAGTGTGAAACACCAAATAAACTAAAATAGTTGGATTGTCCAGAATTCCATTTGAGTGAAACTTGACCTTTACAAGGTCATGTGCTTGAACTGCTTGTGTTTCTTGAAGAACAATGGTCATTTGGCTAGCTTAATATTCTTCAAAAATCTTTATTCTGGTAATTTATCATGCAAGAATGTAATCACATTTGCCTAGAGAGTGTGTGTAAGCACTTAAAATCAATAAAATTGGAGAAATAACCGGAGAAATAACCATTTTCAGCTAGAAGAAAAGTGCATTCATCATATATACTTGCTTATAAGTTGAGTCTAACTGCATAGACCCAGATCTGCCATGACATAATGTCAGATGAGGATCCATGCAGATTGTTATTCATATTCAGTAGAACAGCATAGATCCTGATCTGCAGGTTCATTATGTTTCAGAAAATAAAGATATATTTTTTTACAGTTGATTTTGACTCGACTTATAAGCAAGTACAGGCAGTAACATTTGGAAAATAGAGGTGAATGTAGAGCGTTGCTGTCCAACCTGCAGCCTTTGGGCTGATTTTAAATGGTCTACCAGAGCTTACATAAAATAATGTCCGTGGCCTACTTTAATAGTATATCTTCTTAACGAGGTACACAATTGTGAATAATTTTTTATAGTCATTGCTTTTTTTAGTTTCCAGCTATGGCTTTCGGCTTTAAGAAATTTTTTATTTTCAGTGGCTCATGGTGTCAAAAAGGTTGGACATCACTGATGTAGAGTGCATCTTACAAACTGGTTATGATGATAACTCCCATTTTCTCTAGTTTAAAAGACATGACACCTCATGATGTGTTTTTTTTAAAAATTTACTTATGATAATCGTTTAATTTTTGGATATTTCTGAACTATTAAATTAAAAAGTAGAAATGATATGAAGGTCACAGTATCAACATGAACTATTCAGGTCTGTAGACTACCTGCTAACCCATGACCTGTTGACAGGTCTGTAGACTACCTGCTAACCCATGACCTGTTGACAGGTCTGTAGACTACCTGCTAACCCATGACCTGTTGACAGGTCTGTAGACTACCTGCTAACCCATGACCTGTTGACAGGTCTGTAGACTACCTGCTAACCCATGACCTGTTGACAGGTCTGTAGATTACCTGCTAACCCACGACCCGTTGACAGGTTGTAAAAATGTCTTCAGATTGGTTGTTGTTGTTTTAGAGTTTAACGCCATTTTTCAGCACACGATAGGCTACACATGGCGATCAGTATTTTTGGTGAAGGAAGAACCCAGGAAAACCCCCAAAAAAGAACCACCAACCGAGAAGCTACTGGCAAGCTTTTTCACATAACTACATTAGCTGAATCTTAGACTCGAACCCATGCAGACAGAGGTGAAACAGCAGTGATCCGTAACAGACAGCGCTTTAGACCACTCGGCCACTCGGGGCCCCTCTTCAGATTAGTAATGAGCTATTAGTTATAGGTTGGTTTCTTTATTAAGGCATTCTTGTATCAATCCTTCATTCAGTCTACAAGTTTTTCCAAAATTGTACAGGTTTCTTTTCAAAGCCTTTTTGCCAAAAAACAGTACTGTTTTAGGTACTATAATTTGGTAATTTTTGTAGTAGAATAAAATTACAAACTAAATTTGAAAATTAAATTCAAAATGTATTTGCCAAATTGGCATGTGGATTGTATTTGACTCAAATTACAACAGCTCATTAATTGTTAGGTTCATTGTGTTTTTTTTTTTAAGGATGTTTGAATGTAATGGCCTGCCAGGATCAGGCTATCAGATGTGGTATTGCATATCATTCTTCCTACCATTCATCTATTTGATGTAGATATACCCAAATAATAATTGTCAGGCATACAGCTATATATCAGTGAATTATTTTTAATCTCACTAAAAGAACTTCCCCATGATATTTTGAAGTAATTGATTTCACACATTTTCCTCATGCTAAAATGGTCCATATATTCACATTTAATCCACAAAAGAAATTTGTTTATATCTGTCATATAAATGTACCTTTAGAAATTTTATTGTAGTAACATTTGTCAAGTGTATAAACAGTTTTACATTTAGCAAATAAAGTAACTATTTAAAATGCCTTCATTCATTTTATTCATTTATTATTCTTAGATTTATTTAACTCGTTTTCAATAAGAAAAAAATCAGCACATACATGTTGATAGGTCAGTTACTGTTATGATTTGTTTTATATTTTTCTATATGGGGACATGTGGCTTAGGTATAATATGAATACTGTTCTTTAAACAGTAATATTACTATTTGAGACTTGGTGTATACTGGCGTACAAATACAATGTATGTGAAAACCGAGTATGAACAAAAGTACACGTATTGCTGTATCAATATTGCATAGCCTTTTGTATGAAGACACTATAATTGTTTATGCCATATATACATTTTCTTGATCAAGACCCTAATGACCCACTCTTTCCATTCTTTTGGTTTAGGAATTATACAGTTCAAAATTATTCATCCAATACAAAGCCCTTGTTGAATAACCGTTAAGAATATATCTCAGATTTCATCCATGTACAGTTAATGATATCTTGTTTTGACAACGTCTGGAGATATTGAGTGCTTTACAATTCTGCTGTTACAGCTAGTTTTTGTTGTTAATAAATTGTATGGATCCAGGATGTGATTAGGAGAAATTTGTCTTTCACATTGATTCGCAGCTTGTGTTAGATGTGATGTCTGTTTTTGAAGTCTTCTGATTTAAAGTTAGTGATTTGTTTCCACATTATTCAGTCTAAATTTTCTGGTAGAATAAATTGCATGCCTTTTTATCAGTTGAATATTCTTTGAAAGTAGAATTGTTGAATAGATTATTTTTTATTTCTCAGTTTTGTATTCCATATAATTTGTTAAACAGATGTGTAACAGGTTCACATTATAAGGTCACTTGCAATTTGTTTTCAGTTATTGAAATAGAAAAAAGACTTTAAGTACATGAAGCCGTTTGAAGTGTGAAATATTAAGACTCTAGTCAAGAATAAAATCTCCATGTTTAACCACAGAAAGTAGAAGGATTTGTGTTAAAGCATTGGGAGATAATACTTTATACATACTGTTGAATGACTTACATACCATAAGTAATGAATTCATGCACTAAATTATGACTTCTTGTCAGAACTCTGTGGATCCAAACTGTTTACTTGAAAATTCTGTTCATTCTTTTTAGAAATAAGCTGAGGATTATTTTAGCTCCCTAAAAATCTTGATTAAATTTGTGTGAATTTATTATATCACCATGGAAATTGGAATTTTGATTACAAAGGGGTTAAACACATTGTCTTTCATTTAATCCAGAGGAAATGACTGATTTCAAATTTTCTTCTATCATTAGTTGGTAAAATATATGTGAAGTCTGTGCATTACATGTACCATGATACAGTGAGAGAAATAGTGAACTATTTGAGACAAATGCATGTAGAGTATACTTGTATAAAAGTTTGAGTCACTGTGTTTGATAAGAAATTTAGGAGAACACATGAATGTCTTTGGTACATCGAACTTGTTGATTTGCTTATGCATTTTGCAATTAGTGACTGGGGTATATTTGGATATATAGTACATTAAAAAATTAGATTTCAAAATGTCACATCATGACTTTTGAATTTAATAATTTTGTAAAGATCACAACATTGAAGGTGTTGATAGGCTTGATAGATCATCTATTAGATCCCGAGGAATGTTTATTTATAGTATCATCTGATATATCCTAGATAAAATTTTCATTTATTTGTTAGATTCAGACTTTTGATCAATTGAAATTAATTGAAGAATATTCGTGTATGACTTTTCAATAATGGGAAGGTTATCACCAATTAAGAAGAGAATTACATCTTGGTGGAATAATGTTGTATATTTACATTGCATCGTTACAAACAACATTCTGCATAATACCAGTAGCTAGTAGAAGATGATGTAACATGAATTATGTTGTATTCACATTACATTTATAAAGAGAATATTGAATGAAATATTGCTTGCCACTTAAATAGACATCCAAATATTGGGTGAAATTCTTCAATTATAAGAGACATTCAATTTGTGGTATAAACCAACATTAAAAGATTATTTAAGTCATGTTGTAATACATACCTGAGATGGCAAATTTGATTGACCTAATGAATTACTTTGTCTAATTAAGATTTGTTAGGATACCTGTGTGAAATGTGAGCATTTTTCCAATAACTAACTCAGGAAAAGTGACAGTTCTGAATAGCTTATATCAAAATTCACATTTAGAACTTGTTAACACAGTTAACAGATATTTTGACATTTTAGTCACAGAATGTTAAATTTGATTCTCACTGACAGAGATACATTATAGATTGCGATAGGGAGAGTTGTTGTTGTTGTAGGGTTTAACACCATTTTTCAGCACACAATAGGCTATACATGGCAGCCAGTATTATTGGTGGAGGAAGAAACCCCTGGAAAGAACCACCGACCCACGAGAAGCTACTGGCAAGCTTTCTCACATAACTACATTAGCCGAATCTTAGACTCGAACCTACGCAGACAGAGGTGAGATGGCAGTGATCCGTAAAAGAGAGCACTTTAGACCACTCTGGACCCCCTGTATGGAAGAGAAATATTTCAGTTTGTTCCTCAGATAATTTTCTGTATTGACACTTTAGAACAGAATGGAACTTTGAAAACAATATTAAGATTATTAGTTCATTTGTGTTTATTTATTTCATCTGATAAATATTATGGATACAAGTAAAATGGCAATAGACAGGCAAAACCCAAATAGATGTTTCTGACAGTTTTTATAGCAAAAATTGCAAAACCTAAAAATATATTTGGTTGTAACAAATGTGATTTATTTGGTAGAACTCTGCATGCCGGATATACTCACTATACCCTGACCTGTCATCACATAATGAGTTGGTAGATCAGGGTCTGTGCTGTTTCTTAGGGTTAATCAGTAAAACAAACAACATTGACCCTGATATGCTGGCATGCTATGCAATCACAGATCAGGGTCTGTATTGTTTGCAATTCAATTCATCTTATCAGTGAATATATACTGTATGAACTCTTTATCCTTCATACCGATTGATATCACACTAAATTTGTATTGTATCAGTATTCTTTCTAACCACGATTTACTTTACAATCTGTAGATAGAGAAACTTTTGAAAACAAAATGAGGTGAAGAGAAATCTTGATCAGATTAGAGCTTACTGTGCCCCTATGACTTCCTGTCTGTCTGTCCGTCTTGAGAGGCACATTAGTTGTATTACACAGAAAACACATATCAAATAAAATTTTGACAGGATTACTTGTATGCAGTTGTTGATAACATCTTTTGATTTTAACACATTTTTTTATTTTTCAGTCTTATATTTTGTCTCAAAAACCTTGTTTACAATAGTAAGCAATTTTCACTTGCGGTAGGAAATTGAAATTAGTCAAGTGCATATTTCAACAGGGTGTTGATTTGTATGCATCAGAGAAGTTATAGATCTGTATGCAGCTGAATTCCTTAGCATTCTATTACAAAATTCACTTAAAAATATTAATCACTTTCCCTCCAATGATCTCTGACTTTTGAAGTGGTTCGTTGGATGAAGAGTAATGACGTTCATAATGGTGATCATAGTGTTGTTTCATAAGAATCCTAGAAATAATCTTGTAAAGTCTTGTTGCATCTGTTAATATGTGAAATTAGTCAAAGCTGAAAGATTTTTATACTTTCCTGTCTCTACACAGGCAAAAAAGAGATACACTGTCAGAGAAAGAAACAATACTTCAAAAGCATGAAGATGCACACACACTGGTGAGGGGGGAGGCAGTCAGAGTCAAAGACTTCAGACAGAAGCAACTTGCAGCACTGAAAATACAGAGGGCCTGGAAAAAGTAAGTGTTCAAAGAAATGACTTTAAAAGTATAATCCATCACTATTTCGTATTTTGTCTGACATATGGCGTAAGGTAGAATTTTATGATATTCTATCTCTCCATCTGTCATTCAATTTCTTCCCATTCAAGATGCAACAACTTGAAGCAAAAAGAATTAGGAAATCTTTTGAACTATGCATTGATTTATTCAGTCCCAGATGCAGCACTAATGGCATAGAAAAGATGTCTCTTTCCGTGTAAATTAACAAGAAAAAAGTAAAAAATCCAAAAGCCATTTCAGCTTCAGAGTTCAAAAAATATGTTTTGCGGAAATTGGTTTCTTAGATCAAATTTTTTTTATAATGAGCAAGTTTAAGTGGAGGAGTTTTCAGTTTATCTACTAATATTGCAGAGGAATTAAATTTATTTAGTAACTCTGATGATTAACCAGACAAAACATTTGAAACATAAAGGTAGACATCTCACAGGGAGAAACAGTTGTTTGGACAATGACACATTTTTAGAAGAATTAGATTTTTTGCAATATTCTTGAGACTTATTCATGACTGGGCACAATCAGGGAAATGTATGTATTCTACATTCTAAATTATAGCAACTAATAAAATAGAAAATAAAGAGAAGAAACAGGACAATATTGTTTTAATTTTCTTGTTAGAAAAATACCAAAACTTCTTTTTGTTACAAATATTTGTTTAAATTATCACCTTTAAGTTCAGTGCATCAAGAACTTCTTGTAATGATCACATAATAATAGAGAGTTTGAAGTTTCTGTAAATTAATTAGTTTTCTGTATAAAATTGACTTTATTTAATTACTTTTTAGCAAGTAGGGTTGATGAAAAAAGGTCACTTAATGGTCAAATAAAAATGTTCAATTCGAGAAGTAAGGAAAAATGTACATGCCTGTGACTGCAGTTTAAATCTGTTGATATGTCCCATAAAAAATGTTTGAATATATTTAAGTAATGCAGACAGATTGATTACACAACTTCACAGTATATATCTAGGCTTAGCCCCAGTTATATGCATCCCATGGTGATTTTTAAAAGGGTTGTACAGTGTCTTTCATGAAATACCAAATGCCTAATTCATTGTCTTAAAAATATACATTTCAAAACTTGAAAAGAATGTATGACTAAATCAGGGATGTGTAATAAATACAAAACTACACAAGTGCTTTGTTCAGACTAGGGGGAGATAACTTGTTTGATACAGCATAGGAACAAAGCTCATTTGAAGTTTTATCTATTTAAAAAGCATTGGTGATATTGTGCTGTGATACCCTCCACAAGTCCGTCCAACTCTCATTGTGTCCATCTGTCCAGACTTGTGTCTATTACCACATCTTCTAAATGACTGAGTAGAAATTGACAATCCTTTGTAGTTGTTAACTTAATATGTTAGATTCGGTTAATTTTGGTTTGATATGATTGGCTGTGGTTGACAGTGAACCCATTTTGTTACTGTCCCTTTAATCCTCCATAGGACAGATGTTTTTTTTAATAAATATTTTGTTATATGTTTTATGGTATAGTAGAAATGGTAGCTTATTTTGAGTGCCAAAACAGATGAAGTAAACTGCCTTGCCAATGGGCACATGGTGATAGTAAACCTGGACTGATCATGTGGTAGAATTTGAACCCATGTCCTTTCAGTAATGAGGCTGGTACACAAGAATTTGAACCCATGTTCTTTCAGTAATGAGGCTGGTACCCAAGAATTTGAACCCATGTTCTTTCAGTAGTGAGGCTGGTACACCAGAATTTAAACCCATGTCCTTTCAGTAATGAGGCTGGTACACAAGAATTTGAACCCATGTCCTTTCAGTAATGAGGCTGTCCTTTCAGTCATGAGGCTGGTACACAAGAATTTGAACTCCTGTCCTTTCAGTAATGAGGCTGGTACACCAGAATTTGAACTCCTGTCCTTTCAGTAATAAGGCTGATACACAAGAATTTGAACCCATATCCTTTCAGTCATGAGGCTGGTACACCAAAATTTGAACTCCTGTCCTTTCAGTAATGAGGCTGGTACACAAGAATTTGAACCCATATCCTTTTAGTCATTAGGCTGGTATACAAGATACCCTGACCCTGTCCTCAATTATTTTCCTGGTATAAAATGTACATAAGTGGATCAGGCATATACTACTTCCCCAAGCCTACAAGGTATTCATTTATGTAAAAATCACTTGAAAATATCAAATTTTACTGCTAAGAAAAAATTGTAAATATTTAGCAGTCTATCTTCTGAGGAATATGAAACCCCATCATAAATTTACAATATTTTGAATATTTTATGTTTAATATTAAAATTATTCACCATTATAGTTTTTATGTAAATGCAGTTGTACATTAAGTTTTGTAAGTATAAAGATGGGAAACGTGGATATACTTAAAATTGTGTAGTTGGTTATGGTGGTTTTAACAGTGCTCATAAACTTTTGATTGGCTGTAATTGGTTATGGTGGTTTTAACAGTGCTCATAAACTCTTGATTGGCTGTAATTGGTTATGGTGATTTTAACTGTGCTCATAAACTCTTGATTGGCTGTAATTGGTTATGGTGGTTTTAACAGTGCTCATAAACTCTTGATTGGCTGTAATTGGTTATGGTGGTTTTAACAGTGCTCATAAACTCTTGATTGGCTGTAATTGGTTATGGTGATTTTAACTGTGCTCATAAACTCTTGATTGGCTGTAGTTGGTTATGGTGGTATTAACTGTGCTCATAAACTCTTGATTGGCTGTAGTTGGTTATGGTGGTATTAACTGTGCTCATAAACTCTTGATTGGCTGTGGTTGGTTATGGTGGTTTTAACAGTGCTCATAAACTCTTGATTGGCTGTAGTTGGTTATGGTGGTATTAACTGTGCTCATAAACTCTTGATTGGATTGTAGCATGCTGAGGCAATGGGAGCTAACTGTATTTCCTATGAACACACTGAGGCAACTAAAGTTGGCTACCCTTGGATAGGTATGTAGTGTTTCATATGGATATGGTTTCTTACAGTTTATGTTATAGATTACTATCATATACTTTGGTTTATGTGTATGTTATAGTGTTTTGTTGTTAATAAAATTGTTTCAGAAAGGTTTAAAAAAACAGAAACTATGTGTCTAATATGTCCCATAATTTGACTTTTCTGAATTATTTTTTTGTTTCACAAAGAGATAACTAGTCTCTTGTGGCTAAAACGAATTATGGAAAGATAAAGATTTAAGCATTAATAATGTTTATTAAATGAAATTTAAGACTTTCAGCAATAATGCAATATTTAAAATTAAGTGTTTTGAAATGACAAATCACACATTATGGTTTCATTCGGCTTAAGGAAGCTTTCCATGTTGTGTCCCAATCTTACAGAGCGTTACCATAGCAATGATAACTTAGAGCAGTTTCAAAAATCATAATTTTCAACATTCAAACTTAATAAATTTATTGTTGTAAACAACATTTTGTTGGTAAATATAATGTGTGATGATTGGTTTTCAGCTCTACTGATCATAGACCAGATCAGCTTATGAGATCACTTGTCTGTCATTCATCCATTGTCATCTGTTTTCCATCTGTCCTTCCATTTGTAAAAGTATATCTGATACTCCTAAACTACCTGAAGGATTGTATCAAAACTTTAGACACGCATTCATCTGATGGTCTAGGTACTTCTAAATGAAAATGGTAATGCTTATGGTCTAGTTACTTCTAAATGAAAATGGTAGTTCTTATTATCAAGTTACTTCTAAATGAAAATGGTACTGCTTATGGTCTAGTTACTTCTAAATGAAAATGGTAGTTCTTATGGTCTAGTTACTTCTAAATGAAAATGGTAGTTCTTATGGTCAAGTTACTTCTAAATGAAAATGGTACTGCTTATGGTCAAGTTACTTCTAAATGAAAATGGTACTGCTTATGGTCTAGTTACTTCTAAATGAAAATGGTACTGCTTATGGTCTAGTTACTTCTAAATGAAAATGGTACTGTTTATGGTCTAGTTACTTCTAAATGAAAATGGTAATGTTTATGGTCTAGTTACTTCTAAATGAAAATGGTAATGTTTATGGTCTAGTTACTTCTAAATGAAAATGGTACTGTTTATGGTCTAGTTACTTCTAAATGAAAATGGTAATGTTTATGGTCTAGTTACTTCTAAATGAAAATGGTAATGTTTATGGTCTAGTTACTTCTAAATGAAAATGGTACTGTTTATGGTCTAGTTACTTCTAAATAAAAATGGTAGTGCTTATGGTCTAGTTACTTCTAAATGAAAATGGTAATGTTTATGGTCTAGTTCCTTCTAAATGAAAATGGTACTGCTTATGGTCTAGTTACTTCTAAATGAAATGGTACTGCTTATGCTGGTCTAGTTACTTCTAAATGAAAATGGTACTGCTTATGGTCTAGATACTTCTAAATGAAAATGGTAATGTTTATGGTCTAGTTACTTCTAAATGAAAATTGTAATGTTTATAGTCTAGTTACTTCTAAATGAAAATGGTAATGTTTATGGTCTAGTTACTTCTAAATGAAAATGGTAATGTTTATGGTCTAGTTACTTCTAAATGAAAATGGTAATGTTTATAGTCTAGTTACTTCTAAATGAAAATGGTAATGTTTATGGTCTAGTTACTTCTAAATGAAAATGGTACTGGTTATGCTGGTCTAGTTACTTCTAAATGAAAATGGTACTGGTTATGCTGGTCTAGTTACTTCTAAATAAAAATGGTAATGTTTATGGTCTAGTTACTTCTAAATGAAAATGGTACTGTTTATGGTCTAGTTACTTCTAAATAAAAATGGTAGTGCTTATGGTCTAATTACTTCTAAATAAAAATGGTAGTGTTTATGGTCTATTTACTTCTAAATGAAATGGTACTGCTTATGCTGGTCTAGTTACTTCTAAATGAAAATGGTACCACTTATGGTCTAGATACTTCTAAATGAAAATGGTAATGTTTATGATCTAGTTACTTCTAAATGAAAATTGTAATGTTTATGGTCTAGTTACTTCTAAATGAAAATGGTACTGCTTATGCTGGTCTAGTTACTTCTAAATGAAAATGCTAGTGCTTATGATGATCTAGTTACTTCTAAATGAAAATGGTAATATTTATGGTCTAGTTACTTCTAAATGAAAATGGTAATGTTTATGGTCTGTTTACTTCTAAATGAAATGGTACTGCTTATGCTGGTCTAGTTACTTCTAAATGAAAATGCTAGTGCTTATGATGATCTAGTTACTTCTGAATGAAAATGGTAATATTTATGGTCTAGTTACTTCTAAATGAAAATTTTAATGTTATGGTCTAGTTCCTTCTAAATAAAAATGGTACTGCTTATGCTGGTCTAGTTACTTCTGAATGAAAATGGTACTGCTTATGCTGGTCTAGTTACTTCTAAATGAAAATGGTAGTGCTTGTGATCTAGTTACTTCTAAATGAAAATGGTACTGTTTATGGTCTAGTTACTTCTAAATGAAAATGGTAATGTTTATGGTCTAGTTACTTCTAAATGAAAATTGTAATGTTTATGGTCTAGTTACTTCTAAATGAAAATGGTACTGCTTATGCTGATCTAGTTACTTCTAAATGAAAATGCTAGTGCTTATGCTGGTCTAGTTACTTCTAAATGAAAATGGTAGTGCTTATGGTATATTTACTTCTGAATGAAAATGGTACTGTTTATGGTCTAGTTACTTCTAAATGAAAATGGTACTGCTTATGGTCTAGTTACTTCTAAATGAAAATGGTAATGTTTATGGTCTATTTACTTCTAAATGAAAATGGTACTGCTTATGGTCTAGTTACTTCTAAATGAAAATGGTACTGCTTATGGTCTAGTTACTTCTAAATGAAAATGGTACTGCTTATGCTGATCTAGTTACTTCTAAATGAAAATGCTAGTGCTTATGCTGGTCTATTACTTCTAAATGAAAATGGTAGTGCTTATGGTATATTTACTTCTGAATGAAAATGGTACTGTTTATGGTCTAGTTACTTCTAAATGAAAATGGTACTGCTTATGGTCTAGTTACTTCTAAATGAAAATGGTAATGTTTATGGTCTAGTTACTTCTAAATGAAAATAGTACTGAAAATGGTAGTGCTTATCGTCTATTTACTTCTAAATGAAAATGGTCCTGCTTATGCTGATCTAGTTACTTCTAAATGAAAATGCTAGTGCTTATACTGGTCTAGTTACTTCTAAATGAAAATGGTAATGTTTATGGTCTAGTTACTTCTAAATGAAAATGGTAGTGCTTATGGTATATTTACTTCTGAATGAAAATGGTACTGTTTATGGTCTAGTTACTTCTAAATGAAAATAGTACTGAAAATGGTAGTGCTTATCGTCTATTTACTTCTAAATGAAAATGGTACTGCTTATGCTGATCTAGTTACTTCTAAATGAAAATGCTAGTGCTTATACTGGTCTAGTTACTTCTAAATGAAAATGGTAATGTTTATGGTCTAGTTACTTCTAAATGAAAATGGTAGTGCTTATGGTATATTTACTTCTGAATGAAAATGGTACTGTTTATGGTCTAGTTACTTCTAAATGAAAATGGTACTGCTTATGGTTTTGTTACTTCTAAATGAAAATGGTAATGTTTATGGTCTAGTTACTTCTAAATGAAAATGGTACTGCTTATGGTCTAGTTACTTCTAAATGAAAATGGTAGTGCTTATGGTCTGTTTACTTCTAAATGAAAATGGTACTGGTTATGCTGGTCTAGTTACTTCTAAATGAAAATGGTACTGGTTATGCTGGTCTAGTTACTTCTAAATAAAAATGGTAATGTTTATGGTCTAGTTACTTCTAAATGAAAATGGTACTGTTTATGGTCTAGTTACTTCTAAATGAAAATGGTACTGCTTATGGTCTAGTTACTTCTAAATGAAAATGGTACTGTTTATGGTCTAGTTACTTCTAAATGAAAATGGTACTGCTTATGGTCTAGTTACTTCTAAATGAAAATGGTAATGTTTATGGTCTAGTTACTTCTAAATGAAAATAGTACTGAAAATGGTAGTGCTTATGGTCTATTTACTTCTAAATGAAAATGGTACTGGTTATGCTGGTCTAGTTACTTCTAAATGAAAATGGTACTGCTTATGCTGGTCTAGTTACTTCTAAATGAAAATGGTAGTTCTTATGGTCTAGTTACTTCTAAATGAAAATGGTAGTGCTTATGGTATATTTACTTCTGAATGAAAATGGTACTGTTTATGGTCTAGTTACTTCTAAATGAAAATGGTAGTGCTTATGGTATATTTACTTCTGAATGAAAATGGTACTGTTTATGGTCTAGTTACTTCTAAATGAAAATGGTACTGCTTATGGTCTAGTTACTTCTAAATGAAAATTGTAATGTTTATGGTCTAGTTACTTCTAAATGAAAATAGTACTGAAAATGGTAGTGCTTATGGTCTATTTACTTCTAAATGAAAATGGTACTGGTTATGCTGGTCTAGTTACTTCTAAATGAAAATGGTACTGCTTATGGTCTAGTTACTTCTAAATGAAAATGGTAATGTTTATGGTGTAGTTACTTCTAAATGAAAATGGTACTGCTTATGCTGGTCTAGTTACTTCTAAATAAAAATTTTAGTGCTTATGGTCTAGTTACTTCTAAATGAAAATGGTAATGTTTATGGTCTAGTTCCTTCTAAATGAAAATGGTACTGCTTGGACATCAAATACAGATGCCACAATGACCATTTTGAAAATCTTGTTGCCGCTACTCCTCCTGAATGACTGGCCATATCAGCATGGGGTTTTCAGTAAAAGACTTTGTATGATGTCAAGCTGGTGCTTATTGAATAGGGAACTGATCTGATGTTTAAAATGGCCATCACTGTGGCAATCTTGGTGCTACTTCTTCTAAATGGATGATTACATTTGTTACAGAAAAATAATTTTCCAGGTTCTTAGGTAGAGCTGTACCGATTAATCGCCCGTACGCGTAATCGGGCCGATTATTAGCACAATCGGTATAATCGGGTATCGGCAAAAATAATCGGTGCCGATGCAAATAATTTTTTTAAATAACCAGTTTTTTTCTGATAAAAGTTGTATATACAGTCGTGTTTTGACTGACCGTAACTTAATCCTTTGTAACACTAGAGCTCGGGATAAATGCAGTATGCAAACAAGTTGCTCATTAACTAACACTACTGTATAGTCGAATAACCATATATTGAGATAAACACATCGAACCATCAATTAATCTATTGTAACAAAGAGATTGCTCTAATAAAGTATTTAAAAAGAATTTATCTTGCTGCCAGTTGTGCGAAATTTTCAACTCCAGCGTCTGGTAACATTTGTAAACTGCAGTAAACCAGACTAAAGTACATGTCGCTAACCGCCATTGTAGTGCCAAAGTCATGTGAATAGCCAGTAAGATTAACATCAAAGGGAGTAATGATGGATATATACACAGTCAATTTTGAGGTTTGTGTTTTTTCTTTATCTTTACGAAAACTCACAAAACACCGATAGTCCTTATGTCCCAGTGAGAAATTGTTTGAAAGGGCTTCAGTGTAGGTTTGAGTACGTCGTCTGTCTTTCAGTTTCAGTTAATCCGTAATGCCTGGAGGGTGAACGAACTCATTGTCTTAATACTAGTAAGTGAGAATCATTTCCGGATTTTTTAAAATTATTTTTTATTTCTTTTGTTAGTGTTTCACCAAGCCACCATCTGGCAGAAGGGGCGGTCTCTCATAAGTCATAACAGGTTTTACTGTACCTTTGAAGCACCGACATATACTAAACAAATAAAACAATTCTATATCAATGTTTTACAATTATCTGATGTTGCCGCAGCAATAACGAGTATTTGTTGTCAAAGCAAGCTGACGACCTTTGCTCATAGAAAGTCGGCAATAAGTTTAATAATTTTCTGGTCACCGAAAGTTACTTTTTTAACATGCCTATGTCTTAGAACACGGATATTTTTGTCCCAAGATGTACTGCCGTTACAATAGACAACAAAAACACCTAAAACCTGTAGAGTTTTGACATTGGCCCACGGATAAGCCCCCCCCCCCCCATTCCAGGCCTTTATTGTTTTCTAAATTTGTCGGCTTATACCTGAGTACATAATATGATAATCAAATAATCGGTCTCATAATCGGTATCGGCAATTTTGATAATCGGCTATACACAGTATCGGCATAATCGGCAAAAAGTGACATCGGTACAGCTCTATTCTTAGGTATTGTAAAAGCTTTTAATTCCTTTGCCTGGCTTTACTTCAGATATGCACCTATTTAAACACTGCAAGCTCCACTTCATCATTTTCACGTCCTGGACTTGAAAAATGAAGAATAAAAATAAATTAGACTAGCTGATATTTTTTTTCTTTTTATTTTTCTGGAATGAATTCATTGCTCTTTCAGAAGCTGGTATTGCCTACTCTGGCAAAATTAGTTTTCCTTTTTTAATTGTTAAATTTTTGTACTTCACACTAATTCAGGCTGATTTTCAGAGTAAATAGGGCAGCCATGGTGATCAGTTGTGAGCATATATCATGTATGATTTCCACTCCTATAGCATGTAAAACATTGAGCCACAGTACATGAAATTAATACATCAACATTGTCTCCATTGTGCTTGTTGCAATGCGAACCTTACCCCCATCAGAATATCTGTGGAGTGCCCCCTATGGTAGATGCATAGGAGGACATTATTAAGGAAAAAGAAAGGACAAAGTGACAGTAAGAGATTAGGTGAAAATAACATCATATGAATCTTTGGATCACAAGGTATGTATCAGTTAATCGGTGTTTAAACTGCATTCAACATTATACAAATCTTTGAATCACAAGGTATTTATCAATTAATCCTTGTTTAAACTGCATTCAACACAATATGAATCTTTTGATCACAAGGTATGTATCAGTTGATCGGTGTTTAAAATGCATTCAGCATAATACGAATCTTTGGATCACAAGGTATGTATCAGTTAATCGGTGTTTAAAATGCATTCAACATAATACGAATCTTTGGATCACAAGGTATGTATCAGTTAATCAGTGTTTAAAATGCATTCAACATAATACGAATCTTTGAATCACAAGGTATGTATCAGTTAATTGGTGTTTAAGCTGCATTCAACATAATACGAATCTTTGGATCACAAGGTATGTATCAGTTAATCGGTGTTTAAACTGCATTCAACATAATACGCACATGTGCTTTAATAAGTGCCCACTTCTTTTCATCAGAATTCATAATTTACTTTTACAGAGCAATGATTCACGATCATGAAATCACTTGTGGGAGAAGAAGAGCTGCCAAAACCCACCTATGGTTTATTCAGTTTGGCATTGTAAATGATACGTGTCTGCTGCTCAGTAAATTTTTTAAGATGATCATCTTGAAATATTTATAAAATTATCAAAAATTGTTTTGTGCATCAAGAATTTCCACACCATTTGTTGCAACATACAAAGTAACACCTTTTGTAGCAACATTCAAAGTAACACCATTTATTCAGTTTGTATGATAAGAGAGAGCCATCTGCATATATATCAAAATCTTAGTCCTGGTGTTATGAAAGAGTCCATTTTTTATACAGGACTGAGCAGATACAAGATACATTGCATGCCATAGGGATACAAACATCATCTGCATCATATGGTTTTAATTTACCTATTTTAAATTTTTACCAAATATATGTTTATGATATGATTTGACAAATAATTAGACATTATTTTTTTACCTGTGACACATGACTATTGTGAGAACTTCTCAGACCCATGTCAAAAATGGACTATTCCAAAATTATAGGACCAACATACACAGCAAATTTCCATACATAGATTACTCATCTCAGCATGTATTGAATGAATGGTATTAATCTATTTGTGGATACAACAATGTTGAAAGCAACTTTGTGCAAAATAAAATTGGTAATATTAGCTACCTTTGGAGGTGCTTACCTGAATATTCACTGGGCTACATATGACATTATTATTTATGATGCTGAGCTGAACAAAATATAAAACATCTTAATTTTCTTGAACTAACTACTGTATATGTCTAATGCATCATTGCCACTTGATAGGTTAATTTAGTCTCAAAAATGAATGTTACATGCATCGTATTCAGTGTGACCATATAGTAAAAGACAAGACAACCTGTCACAGAATTAGGCGAAAATTGAACTGATTTCTGTTCTTGAATTGCAAACGAAACTCACCATTTTCTTGATTTCGTCGTACACGCATTACCTGGGGTGATTAAGTGGCGTGTAACGATTTGCATGTGCCAATTTGTAATTTACATGAAATCCGAAATACTCGTTTTACGTGGTGTACGGCAAGCTTGATGTGATTTATGTTCACCTATTGAGAGTATATAAGGCGAACTATTTATCATAATTTTTTTACGGGAACCAAAATATCTAATCGAAGGATAGATAACCTCGTCTTGCAAATCTCCAGCCAAAGGGGTGAGTGTTAAATTTACATTTCGTTTTATTGTGAATTTTATTCAGATTATCATTTCGTATAATGATGCTTTTATTGCAATTAAACGTGGAATATTTGGAATTACTAGTCACTTTTAGACTTTAAATACAATATCGTAATCTACGGCTTAGATTATTTTTGAGACAACTATTATTAGTCTGGTTTTGTTTATTATAGCTGATACCGTCGTTGATTCCGTCGTTGATTTCGTCGTTGATACCGTAGAAGTACATCACTGATAGCGCATCTAATAACATCGTTGATACCGTAGCTGTTAACACATCTGATACCATCTTTTGATAAACGTCTTTGATATCGTCTGATTTGTTGTGGGACATCTATTGTTTGTTCTGGAACATCTCTGTATAAATATCTGAATGTGCTTGTGCCGTTAATTTGTGCAAACGGAATTGAAGTATCTGTCTGTGTGTCGAACTGTCTGTTCGTCAACATCTGTGTAACATGTAAATATCCGGAAAGCTAGAAGTCCGAGTATCGGAGCTGTCTTAGAGTTGTAAAACGTCCGGGTCGACATCTAGGGGAGTGAGGAACCGTTGGTTCTGGTAGATGTTGTATGCTGTCTGAACGTATAACTGTGGTGGATCCGTGTAGGGAAACGTCCGATAATAGTATTGCTCAACCCTCGGTTCTCGGGGAAACTGGGAGACGATTCAACTGTTGCTGAATCGTGCGGTTATACAGGGGAGACACATAGGTGTATTGAAATTGTGATATAATTTAATACATTGTTGTATTTGCATGTTTATGTCAGATCGCAATAATATTTCAAGTGATCACATAGATATCAATAAAAGCTAGCAACTTGATTGAATACAAGTATATGATCGTGCTAGTTATCGCAATCCATCGTGCGATAGATAGTTTGTCGTTTGTGTTTATTTTTTTCGTGAATCATACTTGCATTTATTTAACTTTCGTAAAGGATTCTTGGATCTGTGTATAATCCAAGAGATCTCTTTACATTTGTGATTCCTTTTGTATTGTTATTTAATTTGTTCATGTATTGTGAATGGTTGTGAGTTTAATTGTGGGTTGAGTGCATGAATTATTGTGTTGTTACATCTGTATTTTTTTCATTTATAATTTATTACATAAATTTATATTTTCTTTCACAAATTGTGTTTGTATTGTTCATTTAATCCACCCTCCTCTCGGTAACAATTCTGTTACAATGGTGTCAGAAGTGGGATCGTTGGATTAAGTGAACTGTCAATCATTTTTGTGAAGGTATACATTTAATGTTTATATTTGAGCGTGACCTTCTGTTAAGATAATACTCTAGTTGGAGTTTAGTATTTGTTTAGTTTACCTAGGTCCGTGTGTCCAGTATAAACGTGTTTAAAGTATTGGTTTGGTTATATATCTATATTCATATTACAATTGTCATGTCATCCCTTAAGGACTTGGTTGCCTTAGGCAAAGAATTTGGATATGAAGGTGAAAGCTTAAGGAAATTTATTCAAGAAGAACAAGCCCGGGAAAGGGAAGAAAGGGCAAGGGCAAGGGAATTAGAAAAGGAAGAAAGGGTAAGGCCCAAAGGGAAAAGATAGAATTAGAGCAGCAGGCCGAGAGGGAAAAGATAGAATTAGAGAAGCAGGCCGAGAGGGAAAAGATAGAATTAGAGAAGCAGGCCGAAAGGGAAAAGATAGAATTAGAGAAGCAGGCCGAAAAGGACAGGATAGGATGGGAAATGGAAGCGGAGCAAAAGCGAATAGAGTTAGATGAAAAAGCAAAGCAACGGGATCATGAGCGTAAGGTAGAATTAGCGACATCTGGAAGAGAACACGATTCTGCCTTTAGCAAATTAAGGGGCCCCAAATTACCTCCCTTTGACGATGAAAAAGATAATATAGATAGTTATCTTCATCGGTTTGAGCGGTATGCCGAAAACCAGAAGTGGAGTCAAAATGACTGGGCGCTGCATCTGAGTGCTTTATTAAAAGGTAAAGCACTGGATGTATACTCGCGACTTCCTAGGGACGATGTGTTTAAGTACGACGTCCTAAAGGAAGCACTTCTCAAAAGGTACGAGCTCACTGAACAAGGTTTTCGAAAAAAGTTCAGGTATAGCAAGCCCGATAAGGGAGAAACCTTTGGTCAGTTCACCGTCAGAATTGCGAGCTATTTTGAGCGGTGGATTGAATGCGGCAAAGCGGTGAAAACGTTTGAAGGGTTGACTGATTTCTTGCTCAGAGATCAATTATTTAATACAGTTGGGCGAGAATTAGATCAATTTCTGAAGGAGAAAGTCTTCACAAACGTAAAAGATATGGCTAAGCAAGCCGATTTATTTGCCGAAGCTCATGGGGGAACCCAGAACGTGGTTTTAAAAGATTTTAAGTCTGGAAACCAGTCTGTAAGACCTATGCCTAGGGAGCCTGTAAAATCAGCTGAGGTAAAAAGGTCAGTTGGGAATCCAGTTTTTCAGCGTGTGCGGTGTTTCTTGTGTAATGCATTGGGTCATGTTCAAAAAGACTGTCCTAAAAGAAAGGCACTTATACATAAGGTAGCAGTGGCTATACAAAGTAAAGGTATAACTGATAACATCGTACAGGTAGAACCTTGTATTCATTCGCTTGGCACGTGTTTATTTCCTGAAGCGCGTGTACCAACCGCGAGAGGGTTTGTCAACGGTCGAGAAGTCGTGGTATTGCGTGACACTGGTTGTACGGGCGTAGTGATCAAACGTAGTCTCGTGCAGGATAACCAAATGCTCGGGTGGGAATCCCCATGTATGTTGCTTGATCAGACGATGGGTCGCATTCCCGTAGCAAGGATCACAGTAAAAACACCTTTCTTAACGGGAACTGTTGATGCCCTTTGTATGGACAATCCTATTTACGATCTGACGATCGGTAATGTTGAAGGTTCCCGTCTTCCAACCATGGCCGATTTTAAAATACCTTTGGCCCAGGCAGTCGAAACGCGAGCGCAAACACTGCGAGAGAAAACCGCGTTTCGTAAATTAATAGTCCCTGAATCGATCTCAGGAATTTCCCGTGATGATTTCAAACAAGAGCAAGAACGTGATGAATCCATCAGAACAATTGTTGAGAAAATCACGTCCGGCGCGATTAAACATTGCAAGCGTGGGGGTAGCTCTAGATTCGTACGCAAGAACGGATTAATTCATAGGGAGTTTAGCGCTCGGGAGGGTAAGAAGTATTGGCAAGTGGTCGTACCCCAGAGATATAGATCTCAAGTACTTAGGGTGGCGCATGAGTCAAGCATGGCAGGACACCTAGGTAAGGCTAAGACCACTAGCAGGGTAGTCGCTGAATTCTACTGGCCAGGTGTTAATGGCGATGTCACACGGTTCTGTAGGTCGTGCGACGTATGTCAGAAAACCGTTTGTAAGGGAAGGGTCACAAGGGTGCCCTTAGGACAAATGCCATTAATAGATACACCGTTTAAAAGAGTGGCAGTAGATATTGTAGGACCAATACACCCGGTTACCGAAAGAAAGAATCGGTACATACTTACTCTGGTTGATTACGCAACCAGATACCCCGAAGCCGTAGCGTTACCAACTATTGAAACGGAAAGGGTAGCTGAAGCATTAGTTGATATCTTCAGTAGGGTAGGGGTGCCAGAGGAAATCCTCACTGATTGTGGTGCCCAATTCACCTCTGACCTCATGGGTGAAATAAGTAGGCTGTTATCCATCAAACAGCTAAACACTACCCCATACCATCCGATGTGCAATGGACTGGTAGAGAAGTTTAATGGTACCCTGAAAAGCATGCTGAGAAAGATGTGCGCGGAACGTCCGCAAGACTGGGACCGTTATTTAAACGCTGTTCAGTTCGCGTACCGTGAAGTACCGCAGGAAAGTTTAGGGTTCTCACCCTTTGAACTGTTGTATGGTAGAACAGTTCGAGGCCCGATGCGGATACTACGCGAACTATGGACTGGTGATGTCGCGAACGAGGAAATAAAAACGACTTACCAGTACGTGTTAGATCTAAGAAACAAACTTGAGAGTACATGCCAGATGGCACGTGACGAATTGATTAAATCGGGGCGCAGATATGCCAAGTATTACAACCGCAGAGCGCGTAATAGGAAATTTCTTGTGGGAGATCAGGTGCTATTGCTTCTTCCAACGAGTTCGAATAAGTTATTAGTCCAGTGGAAAGGTCCATATGAAGTTAAAGAAGTAAAAGGTGACATGGACTATAAAATTGACATGGACGGTAATGTAAAGACATTCCATGCTAACATGCTCAAGCTGTATATTAAGAGACAGAGCGACAATGTTGGAAAGGGGGTCTTAAATGTCGTTTGTACGGCAGTCGTAGACGATGATGAAGCTGATTCGAATATAGAGAGTTCCCTTGAATGTCCCTTGGGAGTTGCGGGGGAGGGGATAGATAAAGTCGATGTGAGTGCGGAGTTGACGAAAGACCAGCGTCAACAGATTAATGCGCTCTTGGCTAAACATTCTTATGTATTCACTGACAGACCAGGTTGTACAACTTTGTTGGACCTCAAAATTAAGCTGAATACGTCTGACCCTATTCGAATCAAGGGCTATCCGGTGCCATACAACGCACGTGAAGCTGTGGACGAAGAGGTGAGTAAAATGTTGGATCTGGGGGTGATTGAACCCTCCAACTCACCATATTCGTCTCCAGTAGTGTTAGTAAGGAAAAATGACGGGACGAACCGATTCTGTATCGATTTTCGGCAGTTGAATAAAATCACTGTGTTCGATGCAGAACCAATGCCAGATATGGAGGGTCTATTTGCAAAGTTGTCGGGAAACCGATGGATTTCCAAATTGGATCTGTCCAAGGGATATTGGCAGGTTCCCATTGTCCCAGAGTCCCGAACTTTGACGGCATTTGCGACCCAGAAAGGATTGTATCAATTCAAAGTGATGCCTTTCGGGTTAGTTGGAGCCAGCGCCACTTGTTGTCGTTTGATGCGAAAGTTGCTGAAAGGTTTAACAAACGTTGATAGCTTCGTAGACGACATATTCGTGTACACGAATACTTGGAGTGAGCACGTGTCCGTACTGAGCGAGCTCTTCAATAGACTCCGCAGAGCGAACCTCACAGTGAGACCCACTAAATGCAGTATTGGTTATACAGATTTAGATTGTTTGGGTCATAGGGTCAGCGGTATGGGTCAGTTAAAACCTCATCCCAAGCAAATTGAAGCAATTAGAGACGCACCGAAGCCAACCAACAAAACGCAGGTAAGATCATTTCTAGGTCTAGTAGGTTTTTACAGAAAGTTTATACCGAACTTTGCAGCCATTGCTAGCCCGCTGTCTGATTTGACCAAAAAGGGGCAACCAAACAAAGTGGAATGGGGACCGCCACAAGATAAAGCATTTTGTACTCTGAAAGAGAAACTGGTTAGTGCACCTATATTGAAATTGCCAGATGTCAGCAAACCTTTTATTCTAAGAACAGACGCTTCTGAAACTGGGTTGGGGGCAGTTTTACTGCAAGAGCAGGACGACAGTAAGTTACCCGTAGCTTACTCGAGTAGAAAATTGCTACCCAGGGAGAAAAATTATTCCGTTATAGAAAAGGAATGTTTGGCCGTAGTATGGGGAATTGGGAAGTATCACGCATATCTGTTTGGGAGAGATTTCGTTCTCGAGACTGATCACCAACCCCTACTGTATTTAAACAAGGCCAAGGTCGCTAACGCTCGGTTGATGCGTTGGGCGCTAACACTACAACCTTATCGTTTCCGTGTAGAAGCAATAAGGGGAGTTGAAAATATAGGCGCAGACTACTTGAGTAGGGCATGATGGGAAATTTGTATGAATTTGCCCAGTAATAAAATCCAGTTTGTAGTATAACCAGTGTAAATGTTGTAAGATATCATCAGTAGTTATTTTTCTTCTATTCTGTGTTAGTTTTAAAAATGTGTACATTTTTATTCTTAGGGGGGAGGTATACAGAATTGTTACCGAGAGGAGGGTGGATTAAATGAACAATACAAACACAATTTGTGAAAGAAAATATAAATTTATGTAATAAATTATAAATGAAAAAAATACAGATGTAACAACACAATAATTCATGCACTCAACCCACAATTAAACTCACAACCATTCACAATACATGAACAAATTAAATAACAATACAAAAGGAATCACAAATGTAAAGAGATCTCTTGGATTATACACAGATCCAAGAATCCTTTACGAAAGTTAAATAAATGCAAGTATGATTCACGAAAAAAATAAACACAAACGACAAACTATCTATCGCACGATGGATTGCGATAACTAGCACGATCATATACTTGTATTCAATCAAGTTGCTAGCTTTTATTGATATCTATGTGATCACTTGAAATATTATTGCGATCTGACATAAACATGCAAATACAACAATGTATTAAATTATATCACAATTTCAATACACCTATGTGTCTCCCCTGTATAACCGCACGATTCAGCAACAGTTGAATCGTCTCCCAGTTTCCCCGAGAACCGAGGGTTGACCAATACTATTATCGGACGTTTCCCTACACGGATCCACCACAGTTATACGTTCAGACAGCATACAACATCTACCAGAACCAACGGTTCCTCACTCCCCTAGATGTCGACCCGGACGTTTTACAACTCTAAGACAGCTCCGATACTCGGACTTCTAGCTTTCCGGATATTTACATGTTACACAGATGTTGACGAACAGACAGTTCGACACACAGACAGATACTTCAATTCCGTTTGCACAAATTAACGGCACAAGCACATTCAGATATTTATACAGAGATGTTCCAGAACAAACAATAGATGTCCCACAACAAATCAGACGATATCAAAGACGTTTATCAAAAGATGGTATCAGATGTGTTAACAGCTACGGTATCAACGATGTTATTAGATGCGCTATCAGTGATGTACTTCTACGGTATCAACGACGGTTCTCAACATATTCAAGTCAGTCTTTGAAATTATAACAATACATGTACTTAGAAGTGAAATTTATTTTTAAAAAAGAGGAAAACATTTTATGATAAATTTAAGATACCATTTTGTGTCATTGGTACATTATCTTGCCATTTTCATCTTTTTCTTGATAATAAATTTGACTAATTTCAAACAAACTTGGCAGACACCATCCTGGCATTAAGTCTTTCATATTAGCACATGTGATGCAAACTCACATTAAAATATGGCTACTAATGAAAAGATTAGAGCCATGGAGCAAACATAAAGCTCATGATTCTATTGGTTGAATATTAATTGATTCCCGTACTCTCATTGGTCACATTTATTTCTGGTTTGTTGCCTATATTGCTTTGTTTCAGTCATTCACTTTATTTGAGTAAATTAGGGGTCTTCAGAGTTTCTTCAACCAGAACAAAAAAAGAGAAAGCATGAACAGAAATTTCATGACAAGCATGTAGAAGAATTTCCTGGCATCACAAAATCTAGACTACTTGATAAGTTTGCATTTTGTGTATAGTGCAGGACTGATGTCAAGTTAGCTGGGAATGGATGAACAGGTTTAAAGACACACTAAAACTTAAAAGCACAGGGGCCATACACTTTCTCAAGAGAGTCCTAGCTGTACTTGAAAGCTCAATTGATTGTTTATTTTTTTCCAGCTGGAAACAAATCTGTCAGTTATCAATGCAGAAACAATTTTACAAACTTTGTTGTTGAAAAAAATCATCCACTTACTGTTTCTGACAAAGCCAAGCATATGCTGCACACAGTGTTTCCAGGTTAATTACATCTTGCTACTTATTGATAATATTGTTACAGGTGTAATTTTTGCCAGTACACTAATGTAAATATTAGACAGTTACAATTTCTTCTTCACTAAGTGATCACCACATACATTGAAGTGTATCATACACCATTAATATGCCTTTTTCCTTCAAAGTTTATCATATTTACTATAACAGTTAAAAAAAACGTACTTTTTCTAAAAAATATTTTGTTCATGTAGTGTAATGTACAAGATATTTTAGTAACTTCAATCATTTTTTTCTTCTATGACAGATGTTTCTAACACTTTAAGCTTCCATCAGCTTTGTCTAGCAAGGCTCTGAGAAATTGTTTGTTTGTTTGATTAGGATTTTTAATGTAGCTTTAACAATTTTTCAGTTGTCACAGAATTAGGCGAAAATTGAACTGATTTCTGTTCTTGAATTGCAAACGAAACTCACCATTTTCTTGATTTCGTCGTACACGCATTACCTGGGGTGATTAAGTGGCGTGTAACGATTTGCATGTGCCAATTTGTAATTTACATGAAATCCGAAATACTCGTTTTACGTGGTGTACGGCAAGCTCGATGTGATTTATGTTCACCTATTGAGAGTATATAAGGCGAACTATTTATCATAATTTTTTACGGGAACCAAAATATCTAATCGAAGGATAGATAACCTCGTCTTGCAAATCTCCAGCCAAAGGGGTGAGTGTTAAATTTACGTTTCGTTTGATTGTGAATTTTATTCAGATTATCATTTCGTATAATGATGCCTTTATTGCAATGAACGTGGAATATTTGGAATTACTAGTCACTTTTAGACTTTAAATACAATATCGTAATCTACGGCTTAGATTATTTTTGAGACCACTATTATTAGTCTGGTTTTGTTTATTATAGTTGATTCCGGAGATCTAATAACATAGTTGATTCCGTAGATCTGATAACATCTGACAATCATTGATTCCGTCTGATTCAGTCTGATTCCGTCTGATTCCATCGTTGATTCCGGAGATCTAATAACATCGTTGATTCCGTAGATCTGATAACATCTGACAATCATTGATTCCGTCTGATTCAGTCTGATTCCAGCTGATTCCGTCGTTGATACCGTAGAAGTTCATCACTGATAGCGCATCTAATAAAATCGTTGATACCGTCTCTGATACCGTAGCTGCTAACATAGTTGTTACATTGTTTCTGGTACCGTAGCTGCTAATAACATCGTTGATACCGTAGCTGCTAATAACATCGTTGATACCGTAGCTGTTAACACATCTGATACCATCTTTTGATAAACGTCTTTGATATCGTTTGATTTGTTGTGGGACATCTATTGTTTGTTCTGGAACATCTCTGTATAAATATCTGAATGTGCTTGTGCCGTTAATTTGTGCAAACGGAATTGAAGTATCTGTCTGTGTGTCGAACTGTCTGTTCGTCAATATCTGTGTAACGTGTAAATATCCGGAAAGCTAGAAGTCCGAGTGTCGGAGCTGTCTTAGAGTTGTAAAACGTCCGGGTCGACATCTAGGGGAGTGAGGAACCGTTGGTTCTGGTAGATGTTGTATGCTGTCTGAACGTATAACTGTGGTGGATCCGTGTAGGGAAACGTCCGATAATAGTATTGGTCAACCCTCGGTTCTCGGGGAAACTGGGAGACGATTCAACTGTTGCTGAATCGTGCGGTTATACAGGGGAGACACATAGGTGTATTGAAATTATAATATAATTTAATACATTGTTGTATTTGCATGCTTATGTCAGATCGCAATAATATTTCAAGTGATCACATAGATATCAATAAAAGCTAGCAACTTGATTCAATACAAGTATATGATCGTGCTAGTTATCGCAATCCATCGTGCGATAGATAGTTTGTCGTTTGTGTTTATTTTTTTTCGTAAATCATTCTTGCATTTATTTAACTTTCGTAAAGGATTCTTGGATCTGTGTATAATCCAAGAGATCCCTTTACATCTGAGATTCCTTTTGTATTGTTATTTAATTTATTCATGTATTGTGAATGGTTGTGAGTGTAATTGTGGGTTGAGTGCATGAATTATTGTGTTGTTACATCTGTATTTTTTTCATTTACAATTTATTACATAAATTTATATTTTCTTTCACAAATTGTGTTTGTATTGTTCATTTAATCCACCCTCCTCTCGGTAACAATTCTGTTACAATGGTGTCAGAAGTGGGATCGTTGGATTAAGTGAACTGTCAATCATTTTTGTGAAGGTATACATTTAATGTTTATATTTGAGCGTGACCTTCTGTTAAGATAATACTCTAGTTGGAGTTTATTTTTGTTTAGTTTACCTAGGTCCGTGTGTCCAGTATAAACGTGTTTAAAGTATTGGTTTGGTTATATATCTATATTCATATTACAATTGTCATGTCATCCCTTAAGGACTTGGTTGCCTTAGGCAAAGAATTTGGTTATGAAGGTGAAAGTCTAAGGAAATTTATTCAGGAAGAACAAGCCCGGGAAAGGGAAGAAAGGGTAAGAGCAAGGGAATTAGAAAGGGAATCCGAAGAAAGGAAACGGGAATTAGAAAGGGAATCCGAAGATAGGAAATGGGCCTTTGAAAGGGAAAAGATAGAATTAGATAAGCAGGCCGAAAGGGAAAAGATAGAATTAGAGAAGCAGGCCGAAAAGGATAGGATAGGATGGGAAATGGAAGCGGAGCAAAAGCGAATAGAGTTAGATGAGAAAGCAAAACAACGGGATCATGAGCGTAAGGTAGAATTAGCGACATCTGGAAGAGAACACGATTCTACCTTTAGCAAATTAAGGGGCCCCAAATTACCTCCCTTTGACGATGAAAAAGATAACATAGATAGTTATCTTCATCGGTTTGAGCGGTATGCCGAAAACCAGAAGTGGAGTCAAAATGACTGGGCATTGCATCTTAGTGCGCTTTTAAAAGGTAAAGCGCTGGATGTATACTCGCGACTTCCTAGGGACGATGTGTTTAAGTACGACGTCCTAAAGGAAGCACTTCTCAAAAGGTACGAGCTCACTGAACAGGGTTTTCGTAAAAAGTTCAGGTATAGCAAGCCCGATAAGGGAGAAACCTTTGGTCAGTTCACCGTCAGAATTGCGAACTATTTTGAGCGGTGGATTGAATGCGGCAAAGCGGTGAAAACGTTTGAAGGGTTGACTGATTTCTTGCTCAGAGATCAATTATTTAATACAGTTGGGCGAGAATTAGATCAATTTCTGAAGGAGAAAGTCTTCACAAACGTAAAAGATATGGCTAAGCAAGCCGATTTATTTGCCGAAGCTCATGGGGGAACCCAGAACGTGGTTTTAAAAGATTTTAAGTCTGGAAACCAGTCTGTAAGACCTATGCCTAGGGAGCCTGTAAAATCAGCTGAGGTAAAAAGGTCAGTTGGGAATCCAGTTTTTCAGCGTGTGCGGTGTTTCTTGTGTAATGCATTGGGTCATGTTCAAAAAGACTGTCCTAAAAGAAAGGCACTTATACATAAGGTAGCAGTGGCTATACAAAGTAAAGGTATAACTGATAACATCGTACAGGTAGAACCTTGTATTCATTCGCTTGGCACGTGTTTATTTCCTGAAGCGCGTGTACCAACC
This sequence comes from Unio delphinus, assembly GCA_029339505.1. Classification (NCBI taxonomy): domain Eukaryota; kingdom Metazoa; phylum Mollusca; class Bivalvia; order Unionida; family Unionidae; genus Unio; species Unio delphinus. The sequence continues at coordinate 4,623,301 of JAQISU010000064.1, forward strand.
GCGAGAGGGTTTGTCAACGGTCGAGAAGTCGTGGTATTGCGTGATACTGGTTGTACGGGCGTAGTGATCAAACGTAGTCTCGTGCAGGATAACCAAATGCTTGGGTGGGAATCCCCATGTATGTTACTTGATCAGACGATGGGTCGCATTCCCGTAGCAAGGATCACAGTAAAAACACCTTTCTTAACGGGAACTGTTGATGCCCTTTGTATGGACAATCCTATTTACGATCTGACGATCGGTAATGTTGAAGGTTCCCGTCTTCCAACCATGGCCGATTTTAAAATACCTTTGGCTCAGGCAGTCGAAACGCGAGCGCAAACACGGCGAGAGAAAACCGCGTTTCATAAATTAATAGTCCCTGAATCGATCTCAGGAATTTCCCGTGATGATTTCAAACAAGAGCAAGAACGTGATGAATCCATCAGAACAATTGCTGAGAAAATCACGTCCGGCGCGATTAAACATTGCAAGCGTGGGGGTAGCTCGAGATTCGTACGCAAGAACGGATTAATTCATAGGGAGTTTAGCGCTCGGGAGGGTAAGAAGTATTGGCAAGTGGTCGTACCCCAGAGATATAGATCTCAAGTACTTAGGGTGGCGCATGAGTCAAGCATGGCAGGACACCTAGGTAAGGCTAAGACCACTAGCAGGGTAGTCGCTGAATTCTACTGGCCAGGTGTTAATGGCGATGTCACACGGTTCTGTAGGTCGTGCGACGTATGTCAGAAAACCGTCTGTAAGGGAAGGGTCACAAGGGTGCCCTTGGGACAGATGCCATTAATAGATACACCGTTTAAAAGAGTGGCAGTAGATATTGTAGGACCAATACACCCGGTTACCGAAAGAAAGAATCGGTACATACTTACTCTGGTTGACTACGCAACCAGATACCCTGAAGCCGTAGCGTTACCAACTATTGAAACAGAAAGGGTAGCTGAAGCATTAGTTGATATCTTCAGTAGGGTAGGGGTGCCAGAGGAAATCCTCACGGATTGTGGTGCCCAATTCACCTCTGACCTCATGGGTGAAATAAGTAGACTGTTATCCATCAAACAGCTAAACACTACCCCATACCATCCGATGTGCAATGGACTGGTAGAGAAGTTTAATGGTACCCTGAAAAGCATGCTGCGAAAGATGTGCGCGGAACGTCCGCAAGACTGGGACCGTTATTTAAACGCTGTTCTGTTCGCGTACCGGGAAGTACCGCAGGAAAGTTTAGGGTTCTCACCCTTTGAACTGTTGTATGGTAGAACGGTTCGAGGCCCGATGCGGATACTACGCGAACTATGGACTGGTGATGTCGCGAACGAGGAAATAAAACCGACTTACCAGTACGTGTTAGATCTAAGAAATAAACTTGAGAGTACATGCCAGATGGCACGTGACGAATTGATTAAATCGGGGCGCAGATATGCCAAGTATTACAACCGCAGAGCGCGTAATAGGAAATTTCTTGTGGGAGATCAGGTGCTATTGCTTCTTCCAACAAGTTCGAATAAGTTATTAGTCCAGTGGAAAGGTCCATATGAAGTTAAAGAAATAAAAGGAGACATGGACTATAAAATTGACATGGACGGTAATGTAAAAACATTCCATGCGAATATGCTCAAGTTATACATCAAGAGACAGAGCGACAATGTCAATAAGGGGTGTTGAAAATATAGGCGCAGACTACTTGAGTAGGGCGTGATGGGAAATTTGTATGAATTTGCCCAGTAATAAAATCCAGTTTGTAGTATAACCAGTGTAAATGTTGTAAGATATCATCAGTAGTTATTTTTCTTCTATTCTGTGTTAGTTTTAAAAATGTGTACATTTTTATTCTTAGGGGGGAGGTATTGTCACAGAATTAGGCGAAAATTGAACTGATTTCTGTTCTTGAATTGCAAACGAAACTCACCATTTTCTTGATTTCGTCGTACACGCATTACCTGGGGTGATTAAGTGGCGTGTAACGATTTGCATGTGCCAATTTGTAATTTACATGAAATCCGAAATACTCGTTTTACGTGGTGTACGGCAAGCTCGATGTGATTTATGTTCACCTATTGAGAGTATATAAGGCGAACTATTTATCATAATTTTTTACGGGAACCAAAATATCTAATCGAAGGATAGATAACCTCGTCTTGCAAATCTCCAGCCAAAGGGGTGAGTGTTAAATTTACGTTTCGTTTGATTGTGAATTTTATTCAGATTATCATTTCGTATAATGATGCCTTTATTGCAATGAACGTGGAATATTTGGAATTACTAGTCACTTTTAGACTTTAAATACAATATCGTAATCTACGGCTTAGATTATTTTTGAGACCACTATATTATTAGTCTGGTTTTGTTTATTATAGTTGATTCCGGAGATCTAATAACATCGTTGATTCCGTAGATCTGATAACATCTGACAATCATTGATTCCGTCTGATTCAGTCTGATTCCGTCTGATTCCATCGTTGATTCCGAAGATCTAATAACATCGTTGATTCCGTAGATCTGATAACATCTGACAATCATTGATTCCGTCTGATTCAGTCTGATTCCAGCTGATTCCGTCGTTGATACCGTAGAAGTTCATCACTGATAGCACATCTAATAACATCGTTGATACCGTCTCTGATACCGTAGCTGCTAACATAGTTGTTACATTGTTTCTGGTACCGTAGCTGCTAATAACATCGTTGATACCGTAGCTGCTAATAACATCGTTGATACCGTAGCTGTTAACACATCTGATACCATCTTTTGATAAACGTCTTTGATATCGTTTGATTTGTTGTGGGACATCTATTGTTTGTTCTGGAACATCTCTGTATAAATATCTGAATGTGCTTGTGCCGTTAATTTGTGCAAACGGAATTGAAGTATCTGTCTGTGTGTCGAACTGTCTGTTCGTCAATATCTGTGTAACGTGTAAATATCCGGAAAGCTAGAAGTCCGAGTGTCGGAGCTGTCTTAGAGTTGTAAAACGTCCGGGTCGACATCTAGGGGAGTGAGGAACCGTTGGTTCTGGTAGATGTTGTATGCTGTCTGAACGTATAACTGTGGTGGATCCGTGTAGGGAAACGTCCGATAATAGTATTGGTCAACCCTCGGTTCTCGGGGAAACTGGGAGACGATTCAACTGTTGCTGAATCGTGCGGTTATACAGGGGAGACACATAGGTGTATTGAAATTATAATATAATTTAATACATTGTTGTATTTGCATGCTTATGTCAGATCGCAATAATATTTCAAGTGATCACATAGATATCAATAAAAGCTAGCAACTTGATTCAATACAAGTATATGATCGTGCTAGTTATCGCAATCCATCGTGCGATAGATAGTTTGTCGTTTGTGTTTATTTTTTTTCGTAAATCATTCTTGCATTTATTTAACTTTCGTAAAGGATTCTTGGATCTGTGTATAATCCAAGAGATCCCTTTACATCTGAGATTCCTTTTGTATTGTTATTTAATTTATTCATGTATTGTGAATGGTTGTGAGTGTAATTGTGGGTTGAGTGCATGAATTATTGTGTTGTTACATCTGTATTTTTTTCATTTACAATTTATTACATAAATTTATATTTTCTTTCACAAATTGTGTTTGTATTGTTCATTTAATCCACCCTCCTCTCGGTAACAATTCTGTTACATCAGTCATATAGCTTGTTTATTTGAGTCTTCCCAACATAAAATTTTCGGCAGGTCGAATAACTTTTTCTTGTAAAGTATTATTTCTTTATTTACGTGATGACATCTTAAAGTTTTGTACTGATTTTAGCTTACTGTTTAAATGAAAATCAAAACGAACTGAGAGTTCTATTAACTATGTCTGAAAGTATATACATACAGAAATCAAAGACAGCAACTAAGTAGTTAGAATCTGGGTGTGAGTTACAGATGTAAGGATTGAATCGCTGTACTGAATACCAGTTCTAGCATGTAAAATTAAATGGGTATACATGTATGATAAATAGATATGTCACTGGGACTTGTATCTCTTTTGAATGTTTTCATAATAAATTTGAAAAATATATAACTTCCACATTAATATAAATATACAAGTTTTGATGTTATTACTACCTACCATCATAGTTAATTTTTATATTGCACATTTAGCCAGTGAATGCCATAAGAAATCTTGCCTCTGCAAATTGTTTGGCACTCTTGAGAATGCTTGAATAAAATTTGCCTACATATTTATACAGCAC